>PVHY01018043.1:0-18649 GCA_004024945.1 Uropsilus gracilis
CCCCCCCCCACCACCCTCACTGGGGAAGACAGCCTCCATGCAGCAAGGCTTTTCAACAGCCCTTTGGAGACACACCGAGACTGCCAGAGGCCATGTCAGAAGGCCCCATCAGAGTGAACTCTCTAGCCACAGCCATCATTTCTGTTGACTGTGGGTCCAGTCAGCATCTTATCGCACCTCACGAGAAACCAGAAGCTAGAACTACCCAGCCAGGCTGCCCCATATTCCTGAGCGCAGAAAGGGTAAGGTGTAGTGAAAAACAACTGCTGCTCTCTGCCTCTGAGTTTCACGGCACCAAATAGCGAACACAAAGCTGAGACTCATCAGGCTTCCCGTGCATCGTCTTGTCTAATCCTCGTAAAGTTGAACATCTCATTACAGATGAGCAGCTGAGTGGCTGGAATTATCAAAGAATTCACCACATGGTCATGGAGCCAGTTCACAGCTGAGCCAGATTCACCCTCAGTTTGCACTGTGGAGGTGACAAGCCAGAGGTCAGATATGGGGGACTCGGGTGTGGAAACAGACGGGTGGGTGCTGATCAGATTGAGGAGAGGCTTTTGGGCAGGAGAAGGGGAAACCTTACCAGCTCAGCTGGATGAAAGGAAAGCGTTAAATGAGCAAACTCGGTTGAAACTCCACAGATGAGATTGAGTTTGGGTGGGAAGAGTGCAATCTTTTGCAAAAAGAAAACCAAAGCAAGCTGAGGTAAAGGTAGGCTGGTGGAATATATTCTCTTTTGTGACAAATGAGAGGTAGCCAAGAACACACAGAATCAGTCAAAATGGGGTGAGAGTCTGTGGCACAGCTACGAGCACAGCTACAAGCTTATTGCCTAGCGCTGGTTGCCCTGGCAATAGGATCCCTGCCTTATGGAAATGATATTTAAATGAGAAAGTGCATGCAAATGAAGTCACTGGTAATTTTATTGGTGCTGATCGTCACATTCATCTAGTTAGCATCACCATATTAGGAGGTTTGAATACAAATTTGGGAAGGTTTCACTCCCCCAAATGATACCCTAGAAGAAAGATACCCTGAAAGGGAACCTGGAAAAAGATGAGTCATGATGTCCTTTGATCTCCCAGAAAAGTTTCCCCAATATCACTAAACTGGTCTTCACCCTGATCAACCTGGTAGGAGTAGGTGTTAAGTAATAAATCTTGCATTTTCCTTATCGGGTCCGCTTGACTTCGAAGCTGAAGGAAATCCTGTGGTCAATACCCCCAGCCTGGCTAATCACTTAGCCCCAGGGCCCAGCAGGGATATCACTGCCTGCCTTCACCATATCTGCTTGGGCTTAGGCTGCCTGGAAAGATAAGTGCCCTATGCCTGGGATTGTCAGAGAATGTGCTGCACTGTCTCAGAGCTGAGCTGGGTCACCCTCAGTATCCACCACTGAGGTCACAAGACTGGTCAGATTCAGGGGACATGGCCTGGACACAGGTGGGTGGAGTGCTGAGTCAAGGAGAGGCTGCTGAACAGAAGAGGGAGCGTGCACTTCCTAGGCGTGCTGTGACAAAATGCCATAAACCGGTGGTCCGCAAATAATAAAAGTTGATCCTCTTGGAGATCTGGAGGCTGCTGATCTGAAGTCTGTGTGTTGGCAGGGCAGAGCTTGCTGAAGGCTTGGAGTTGTAGGGAGATTGACTTGAACTTTCCCAGTTGCTAGAGGATTGCTGGCCTTCTCTGGCCACCCCTGCTGGTCCTTCACATGTTCTCAGAGGCCCCAACCTCCCGGCCCCACCTTTGGGGGCTCCCATGAAATTGCTATTTCTCTGTATTCCCAGAGCTGGAGAGCAGTGGTTCTGATGGAAACAGACCAGCCCCTGATGGCAGCTGTGATATTTTGGAACGCTTGGAACCTTAGTTCCCACCTAAAAGGGATGTTGCCTGGGTCAGAACCATGGGGCATTTCAAAGGTGTATATTTAGCTCTACACGGACATGGGCATGGGGAAACTGAGTCCTGTTGTTTACCTGTCAACATCATTTGCATTCAGGTCAAAACCCCTAAAAGTTCTGATGGTTCAGATTTCAAGTCCCTCTGTCAAAAATGGCACAAGATATTGCAGTGCGTTTCCTCATGAATAGACTGCAGACTTGGGAATGAGATAAAAATGGCTGAGCCACTAGCTCCAAAATGCTGGAGTCATGCCACATGAGGCAAGTGATTGGGCCTCCCCAGGGGACAGTTTCTGGAGGCCTCTATGGTTACTGTTGGGCTGGACGTATTTCCATCCAGTCCTATACAACTGGGCGTGTGCACATATTTTACTTATTTATTTTATTTTGTTTTATTATTTATTTTGAGACAAGATCTCGCTTTGTTGCCCAGGGAACTGTAGGTTCATGTTGCCCAGGGTACCATGGACTCAAGCAATCCCCAGCCTCAGCCTCCCAGGGTAGCTAGGATTACAGGCATGTACCACCACACCCAGCTATTTTTTGAGTCTAAGTCTCACTTTGTTGCCCTGGTGGGTCTTGAACCCGTGGACTCAAGCAATTACTAGCTTCAGCCTCACTTCTGTAGGTTACGATTAAAGGCACATGCCACTGTGTCTGGCTGATGTTTGCACACATTTTAAGCCTTAATATCTATCTACCTCTATCAAGAAGGTTCTAGTCTTATGCTTTGTTGTATAAGAAAAAATGGAGGTTCTGAGGGTTGAAACCCTCTACCCAATGTCACACTGCTAGCAACTGGCATTCCTGACTTTAAACCAAGTCACCCGGTTCCACAGGCACTGGTGGCCAGAGCAGCCTCACCCCCTATCTCCGCACCTTGAAGTCAGACAGAGAGACACAGTTACCAAGCACTGGCCCATGTGAGCAAGCATTCAGGGCTCCGTCACCAAGGTCACTCTCCAGTGGCCCCGGCCTTTCCTCCATGGTGAACAAAGATCTGGCTCAGCACAATAGTCTTCCATCTCACAGGGGACAGAGGTGTCTGTTCTATTGGCACGCTTTCCCAGAGATATATTAGAAAGCAGGAAAATTGGGGGGGGGAGTAGGGGGGAGGAAACTCCCCCTGATGTGTTCTTTTGCTAACAGCCTTCACTTTGTAATAAATAAAGACTGCAAATGGGGAGAAAATGTATAAAATGCAACTGAACTGAGTGCACCATATATAAATATTCATGCTAAATCACCTTTGGCTGCAGCTGCACAGTTTTCCCCATGCACTTAGGGCTGAGCGGCTGAGGTAGGTCTCCAATGCCGACATACATGCCTGTGACACCTGTGGGAGTGTGAGGGGTGACTGAGGACGATGAGCACAGCCTGGTGATGTGGAGCCCATCATTATCCAGGAGCCGAGCGCAGACTCCTTTCGGCAAGGAGACAGTCATTGAACTCTGGTCTCTCCTAGTCAACGGCAACTGAGCTGAGGGAGGCAAGGGGAGAAAATCCTCTGTCTTAGCAACAGCAAGATCTGGTATTTTAGCTGTGGAGCTTAAAGGAGGGAAAAAAAGGCTTGTTGAAAGTTCAAGTCTAGGTAACCAGTTTCTGAAAGGCTTTTGTGTGAGGAGAGATGTGGAGGAGGTGTGGTGATTGGCTGCCCGCCGGGGAGAGGAGCTGTTTGCCAAGGGCTGGCACCAAGCGTCACAGCCATAGCTGGGAGCCTGGTGGAGAGGGGTCACGTGTCCTGAGGCTCAGCTGCCTCAGAGGCCAGCATTCTATCCTGGCCCTGTTCTGACCTCCCAGTGACCCCAGAGTTAAACTGCAGCCAAGTCCAGTGGTCCTGAGACTATCTAGCTCACTCCTCTGTGCAGCCAGAGCAGCTGCCCAGCGGGATGTGAGTTGCGGGAATTTCCTTAGAGGATGAAGAGAGAAGTGTGGGGTGTCTTTACCCAAGTTCTCCCAGCTCACCCCTGCCTAGATAGGGAAGCAAGTAGCATGTGAACTGTGTGTGTGTGTGTGTTGTTAGGCAAATTTCTGCAGACCAAAGGGACTCAGAGCAGTAGAATGTCCTCAAAGTGGTGAGCCTGGTTTTTTCTTATGTCTCATGGATGCAAATTCATTACATCAGCATTGCCTTCAAATCACAGTACATCACCGATGGAGTTTAAACATACTAGCTAGAGCTCTAGGTCATCAGTTGAGTCACTATGTTCTTCCTGAGCACTTATTATGGGCCAGGTGCTACTTTCTCAGCAGGTGAAGCCAACGCAGCATAGAGTGTGGACTCTGGACCCAGCTTCCCATACTCCCTCTGCCTCCTGGACCTTTGAGAACTCACCTAAAAAAGCTGATACTTTCGGAACCTCAGTCTCTTTACCCATAAAGTGTGGGTAATGGTGTCTTAGGGGGCAGGTGTGAGGGTGCAATGAGACAGCAAGCAGGAGGCAGAATAACACAGAGTTTGGGATCTGGGAGAGTTTGATGCATGTTTACAGGGGTGAATCTTGGCAACCACCTGCAGAGAAGGTGCAACCTAATGGTGAGTGTGGAGCAGATCACAGGACCTCACTGCATGAGGTCCCCAGAGGAGGTGTGAACACAGTTCCAAGGAAACCAGTGAGAGGAGTTGCTGGTGAGAGGGGTGTGAGAAGGGCAGCCCTCCAGACGCCGAAGCAGTGGTGGCAGTGGAGAGAGGCAACAACTTCCATTCAGAGACCATGTGTCAGCAACAGCCGTGGAGAGCAGAAGAATTGGGCAATACTTATTTGTGGTTGGTGTTGGTTCAGTGATTTAGAGAAACTTTGTGAATTATTCCTGCCCCCTATCGTTAGGAGTATTGATGGCGTAAAAATGGAATGTAATGGAGTAAAGTAGCACAGTGTGAGGAGTAGAGCATAACATCTGATAGGTTAGAATGAGAAGGAGAGAGTAGGATAGAAGAGAATAGCACAGAATGGAATGCAATGAGATGGAATAGAATGGAATGGGATGGGATGGAATGGGATGGGATGGGATGGGATGGGATGGGATGGGATGGGATGGGATGGGATGGAGTGGAGTGGAGTGGAGCGGGGTAGAGTGGAATACACTAGGCTGGGCTGGGCTGGGCTGGGCTAGGCTAGGCTAGGCTAGGCTAGGCTGGGCTGGGCTGGATTTCTATAATAGGATGGATAAGATAGGATAGAATAGAATAGATTTTAAGAGAGTCATTCATTCATTAAGCTCCCAAGTTCTTCATGCACAATCCCCTTTCATGTGCAATAAAGCTCTACAGAAATATGCATTCACCTTAGCAAATGGGGAATTGAGACTCAGAATCAATTCATGCTCTCAGGACAAGGTAGAGTGGGTGCAAATGAGAATGACTCCAAGACTGTGCTGGTCCCTTTGCTACACCCCTTCCCACTCCTTTCACCTAGTGTGACCCCTGTCTCTCACCTCCAATCCTGTTATTCCACACCACTCAAACTCTGAAAACCAGGGTTCTTCTATCTGAAGGGTCTCCTTTCTTCCTCCAGATCTTCCTGAACTTTTTCTCTCATTCCAGGCTGGAAAACCTCTCCACCCAGAAAGTAGAGATGGCAGCAGGAAGGTAGATTTCTTCATCTAGATTTATTTTTAACACAAAGAATACACAGAAACCTGGGTAACATGAATGTCTTATGCTCACACAGAAAGAAAAAGACATGGGAGGTCTAGCAACTTCAGAGCAAGATCCAGCTGCCACCAATAAAAACCTGTCTCATCGCATGATGAGGGCTCATGTCAGCTGTATGCTCTCTGCATCCCCAGCACAGGCCATCTTGGCAAGTTGGGGCCCCATCTCATGTCCCTCCCCACAATGACCCAAAGAACTGGTTCTTTCTGGAATTGTTACATTAGTGATGAGTGGGTTAGATTTGCTTCCTACTTGTTTACAAGCTACAAGAAATGGCAGAGGAAGGATGGAGGAGAACACTGCAGAAACAGAGCGGGTGGGAAATGCATGAAAGCAAGCATTCTGAAGGAGAAAAGCAACAAGACTCAAGTTTCTTTTTATATTAAAGGAAGCACAGATTTGTGGTTGCTAGAGCTAGGATCAGGGCCAGGTATACAACCCTCTAATATTCCAGCTAATTCCTAGCATAGGTCTGCATTCCAAATTATGCTTAGCTGAAAACCTTAGCAACTCCTTCCATCTGAGTCAGTAAAAAACAAAACAAAGCTGACAGTCACAGCTCACTTTTATTAAGTACTTAGTGCCAGGAGCTGTGCTAAGCCCTGCATATCATTTCACTCTCTAATCAGCTCCACCAAGCAGGAATTGGATTGTGCTGGCTGCCTTCCATTTGCCCTCTTCCACTCTGTTCTCTCTGCCCTGGGAGCTGATCTAAACATATTCTGTCCCCTGTCCTCATGCTCCCGGTTTCTTGTTGGGTTCAACCAGTGGGCGTACTGGGGGAGCAGGCTTTTGCAGAGAGGAAAGTAAGATTCACTCCTGCAAGGTCATTTCTAGGAGACAAAGGCCATGAACCTTCACAGGGACTCTCCTGAGCACCTCTCCCCACTCAAAGTCCTTGTCACCCCTGTGTCCTCTTGTCCACTGATTTAGAGGGGACACAGTTGTGTGGACATTAGCTTTTGGTTGCCCTATCTTGTGTGCTTTCTCAAACTACTTCCATGGTCTTTACTTGGCCCTGTTTGGATGAGTCTAGCCCCAGAGAGTAGCATCTATTTCCTGTCCAAAGCTGGTCTTCAGTTACCATTATACTTATTTTATGAACAGGTCTCAGTGAAATAAAATAACTTGCCTCAGGCCTCATGGTTGGTCATGGCAGAACTGGGTTTCAAGACAAGATTTTCAGATCTGTCTAAATCCAGAGCCCACCTCTTAGCAGTCGTACTGCCTTAAGAGCAATAAGCGGTTCCAGATGATGCAGGCAAGCCGGGAAGCTGGGACAAGGTGCCTTTGGCAGTTCCTGGTATAAGCAGATAGCGGACAGAACAACACATGCACTGCCCTGTCAATCTCTGTAGCAGGCAGAGGTTTGCATGAATGAAGGGGATGAACAACTGGCATCCTTGTTGGCAGCAGTTGAATCTGCTGTGCCCCCACCCTGCAGTCACACTATCGAATTGGGACAGAAAATACTAGCTGGGGTCACTCTGAGAGGCTGTGAGGGCCTGTCACATCTCACCCCATTCAAAGCCTTTTCGGGGATTTCATTTCCGTCACTCGCCTGCTTTTTGCTATCACCCTGGCTGAACTCAGAGGGCTGCCCTCGGGGGCAGAGCCTTATTTGAAACAGTTAAATGGACCAGGACAGGCCATGATTGATTCTTTATTACAAAAGTAAAATTAGGTCTACGTTCACCCCTGAACATCTAATTCACTTACTCCATCCCAGGAGAATTTGTAAAGGGAATCAGCGAAGGGTACCGCTTGCATTTGAGCAGGATTGGTCTTCACATGCTGCTTCCTATCTTCCACCTCAGAAGCTGAATGATCTTTATTTAATGCTGTGATGCTGAGACTTCTACTGCAGAGTGAACAATTAGTCCTTTCAGGACTCAGATAAAGTAAGGAGAAAATTTAACTAACTTGATTGTGCGTGTATGTATATAAATGATTTTACTGTAAAACTGGGAGATGTCTACTTTGTCTAAAGCAGAAAAGGATTTTGGACAAGGACTCACAACAGTACCTTCTTCCCAGGAGCTGTTACCTCTCACCTACCTTGTCCTTCACTGTACAGGGACAGGTTTCCACATTGGCCCCTGTGCTAGAAAGTGAGGTCCTTGTGGCTGGATCCTGTACTGCCTTCCTCTGTGTCCTTCCCCCCAACAATATTTTTTTTTTTTTTTAGGCTAGGTCTTGCTAATTTTGCCCGTGGAACCGCAGGCTCTCATTGCCCAGACTCAAGCAATCCCCAGCCTCAGCTTCCCAGGTAGCTGAGATTACAGGTGCATGCCACCATGCCCAGCTATTTTTTGGGAACTAGGTCTTGCTCTGGGCTCCAGGCGGGACTCGAACAGCGATCCCTAGCCCCGACTGCTTCATAGGCTGAAGCTTACAGGCACGAGCCACTGTGCCTGGCCTGAACAACTTTTGGCATGCAGTAAGAGCTCAATGTTAAAGGACAGACAAACACATGGATGCAAACTGGAGCAACCCAGGGAGAGGGAGCTGTCGTCACAGTGCAGTATGCCATTACATGTTGACTCAGCCACAAAATCAGACACCATATTTCATTTAATTTTATACTTCCTATGTTTGGAACACCATGACTACTCAAAACATGTTTTGTAGGAAAAATAGGAATGGAGGATGCAACAAGCAAGAAATAAAGTTTCTTTAACTTCCTGCACTCTTGCATTGCTTGAAGATACGTGTCTAACTTTTGGGGCTGATGTCACAGACTCACATACACTGTGTTGCAATCATTTCAAAAAGAGCTGAATTTTCAACATGGAGTTTTCCAACATGAAGATGATACAATGGGATAGAGAGGGTGGCAGCAGGATGCCTGTTGAGCTGGTCTCCAGAGCTGCAGCCTCATTCCTAGTTCGTGTCAATTCCTAGTTATCCTTACTTAAGATCATGGTTCAAGTGCCCATTCCTGTAAGAAATGACCCCTAAATCTTCAGAGTAGCCATCAATTTGCCTTCATCCAGAACTCCTTCCAGAGCTCTTTATTCCACTAATAATTGTATGTTCATTCATATGGCCTCCTTGGGGAGTGTCTGCATCTTCTGAAAGCTTCATTTGTCTACTCTCTCCATTGGAATTTTACTTCCCAGTGCCAAACATGACATCTTCAAATTATGTATTTAGTAAATCAGTGAATGAATAAAAGAATAAGCAAGTTCTTGCTCTACGTTCACCTCACATTGGGCCACATCTTCTCATTCCAGGTCCAACATCCTTCTCCAAATATCAGCCATTTTATTTTATTTTTAAAATATTTTTTCTTATTATTTGCATAAATAACTTGTGTTTGTAGGCATGAGCCTTCCCCCTCCCCCCCCTTTCCTTTCACCTTCCCCTGATTCCCCTCTGGTCACTCCCTTTCTTGTTGTCAGTTGTTGGTTGATGATTGGCCCGTTGGTCTCTGTGTTCTTTCCTAAAGGAGTGTCCTCCTGGGTGAAGTCCCATGTTCCTGCGCAACTACAGACCAGGCTCAAATATCAGCCGTGTTAAATGTCATCATTTATGTGTGTGTATGAGTTAGGTTCTCTGTTAACAAGTTCTCTAATTACATCTCTGCGTCCGTTCCCATGAGTGCTATCCCTGCAAAGTGACTAGCCAAACTGCTGATCAGCTCAAAAAAGAATATCATGAACTTCAAATCAGTACTTTAAACATTTTTCTGTAGAAAACCTCTTTAAAAATCTTTAGCCAATAAACTATGATAAATTCATACAATGGAATACTATACGGCAGTCAAAAAGTTGTGAGCTATCAAGTTACCGAAAGACATGGAGGGAACTTCAGTGAATTGCTAAGGGAAAGAATCCAGTGTGAAAAGTCCATATGCTGTATGATTATAGCTATGTGATATGCTGGAAAAAGCTAAACTCTGGAGAGAAAATGCTGGGCAGTTCCTAGGGATTCAGTGGAGAGGAGCATAGAGGAAGCACAGGCTATTCTTAGGGCAGAACTTACTCAGCATGGCCTTATGATGATGGATACATAGCATATGAGTTTGGCAAAACTCATAGAGTACACTCAGGAAAGAGTGTATTCTAATGTCAGCTATCAACAATAGTTAATAAGAATGCATCATTATTGGTTTATCAGTTATAACAAAAGTACCACATTAATATAAAGCAGCCAATAATAGGGGGGAATGGGAGTGAGGTGATACACGGAAACTTTGTTTCAGTGTTCTATAAATCTATAACTGCTCTAAAAAGTAACATCTATTACTGAAAAGCAAAAGCAAAACAAAAACCCTGCCTTCCACCTGGTCACTCAATAGATAAAATGTAAGAATAGAGGGTTTCTGACTCTAGCCAGGGCATAGTCCCTTTTATACTCATAAATACATCTCAACTCACCCTTTCCTCCTCCTTAGTGCCTGAGATATCACTTATGGAAAAGATCGCACTGTTCTAGGCAGTTACTTGGAATCTTTCCTTGCTTTGCCGACAACCAGCTCCCAGCCCATGGTCAGCACCACCGCAGCTGTGCCCCAAATAGTTTGAACTAGGCCCTCCTCAAACTCTACATCTGACCCACAGTGCCATTTTAGGAACTCCTCTCATCTTGTGGCTCTTCAGGGACCATCAGCAGAAGTTGCCCCATTTCAATTTTACTCTTTTCATCTTGGCTTTTCCATTGCATTGGATGAGAAATCCCAGTTCTGGTATAATCTGTCTCCCATAAATACCCACCTAGCACCAGCAGGTGTGGGAGACAGTTGAAGTGAGCAGGGAGGGAGGGAACATACATGTTGAACTGCATCTTGGGAAGCCAGACTGTCTGCATAGTCCCAAGTCTTGGCCAAGATGCCTCAACAGCCTTGTTATTGACAATACCCAAACTGCCAACCAAAAATCCAGACAAGAACTCAACAACCCCTTGGAGGCAGACCAGAACCTGTTTGCTGAAAGTGGTGACACCACAATTACCAGCAAATATTTGGTGGGAAGAAGGACTGTGTGTTAAACACCCCAGGACACCCAATCAGTCAGGAGAAGCTTCCACCAGGTGCTTATGGGTAGTGGCTGCCTCTAGAAGAGGACTCAGTCTGACAGCACCACCACCCCAGCTCACTCCCTGGGAAAGGGAACACATTCACCTCCTGCCTGGACCAGAGCCCATCACCATGACTACTCAGCAACACTGCCTCAAAGCCTTTCAGGAATCCCTGCTATTTATGGAAACTGGACAGTTTTCCACCAAGCTCACATTCCTACACTCTCAGGTGCTTGCAGAAGTTGCCTTTCTTTACTTTCCCTCACTCTAATTAAAAAGGCAGGCGTGGGCCCGGACACCCCACTCATGCTGGGGACCCTCAATGACACGCAGCTGGGAGGCTTCCCTCAGAGACAAGCACAGACACTTGCCTTTGCTGCAGATTCCATATATTCACAGCTCAGTGTGGAACGTCATTAGCATGCTCTGAAATTCCTAACGGGATTGGAGGGAAAAATAGACCCTCATTGATGTGAACGATGTGCCAATTAAGGACTCGGGTCTTTCTTCTTTTGCTTTTCTGTGTTCTGTTTTCCAAACACAATCTCAGGAGGAGGTGAGTGACAAGATAATATAATGGCCATTGTGTATTTTTCACAAAGAACACCCAGTTAGAAACCTTCCTTTGGGGGGCCTGCAGTGGATGCTCGTCTGCATTTTTTCAAAGAAAATCAGAGAAATGTGTAGATTTAGTCTAATAAGCTGAGGTCTTAGAAAAGAAGAGAAACTGAATTTAAAATACCTTAAGTTCTTATGAAAGTCAGATCCTTTCAACTAACATGCCAAAAAAAAATTATCCAGAGAGAGAGCCGATGAGGTTTTCTGTCCAAATGATCCTAATACTGCCTGTCACATATTTGTTGTTTCTGGCCAGTATCACTCTGGCATCCTAGAAGGGGGACCACTGCAGTTTGAGTGTGGTGCCTCCAAAATTGCTCCTTCTGCAGGCCCTGTGCAAACAGAAAGCCTTAGAGGGAAGTGCAGTGGTAATATGCTGATTGCTGAGCCTGAAGGTGGGTCTGACCACAGCAGAACAGCCAAGTTCTCCCCAATGACTTTTCCAGGAGAAATAAAGAGGAAAAAACTCTTCCCCTTTGGGTGGGAAGCTGAGCGCTTGCTCTCTGAAGTTAGGGAAGTTGATTTAATAGGTATACCCCACTTTTTTTTTTTTTTTTTTTTTTTTTTAGAATTAAGAGTTTATTGTCATGAGCTCCTGGGTGAGGTTCACTAACCCAGGATAGGGGGATTAGTGAAATTGCCAACCCCACTTTTCAAAAGTTCACGTTTTGCTAGCTGAAATGAAATCTAAAGAGGACTTTCCCTTTTATAATAAAGGACAAAAAGCAAAATTAACACTTGGCACTGATTCTGTAGCAGCTATTCGAGAGGCAGCCCGTGCCTCCTGTTATAAGATTGGCACTGCTAAACCGGTTCAGCCACTTACGGAAAGCTGTGTGGAGGACCTTCAAACTACTGAAAATGGAACTACCATTCGATCCAGTGATCCCACTTCTGGGGATTTACCCAAAGGATACAAAAACATGAATTCAAAAAACACTTGTACTTGGATGTTTATCACAGCGTTATTTAAATAGCCAGGATATGGAGACAACCCAAATGCCCCAGAACATCTGAATGGGTGACAAAGCTGTAGCATATATACACAATGGAATATTATTCAGCAATCAAAACAGACAAACATGTCATTCACAGCAACATGGATGGAGCTAGAAGGAATCATGTTAGCAGAAATAAACCAGAAAGAAAAACAAATTCTGGATGATCTCACTTATATGAGGGATAGAGAGAAAAGAAACAAATGGACAAGGAAATTTTTAAACTGTCAACAGAACTGAGTCATAGAGCAAGAGAGAGGGAGGAGGGTAAAAGCACAGGATGGGGAGGGCACAAGAGATTAAGATGGGTGATTAGGTGATAGGAGAACCTCGAGGTAGACAATGATGTAAAATATATATATATAAAGACTGGCACTGCTGGGTTCCACCCTGGGTGCTTACTCGATACAAGTGTGTGTTTATACATCATTTCTGCTTTTACTATGTGTTAGTGTTAGAACAGATTTTTTTGTGTTATTCTCTTTAGGGTTTGAGAATGAGCAAAATTATTTGTATATAAATTAATGATCATTGCATCTTTATGTTATTTTAAATTAAAAAAGGTCACATAAGAAAGTCTTTCAGACAGTGGGAGAAACCTGTGTGTGGTGGATAATCACAGTGATGAGTCCAAATAAATCACATCTCTTTATATGTACAACCTGGCAATGTCCCCTCCCACTCTGATAGGAGTCTTGGCCTTATAACTTGCTTTGATCAATGGGACATCAACAAATGTATTATAAGTAGAGGCTTGAGAAGTACTTAGGCATTGAAACCTGACCTCTTTCTCATTGCTTTCTTTGACTGAGTTTATACGACATTATATGATTGAGTTCTAAAGAACCCCAACTAGCCTGCCAGAACCAGAAGAACCTGGCAAAAGCAGCAGCATTTGCCAGATGTGAGAGAACAGCCATTACAGACTATCCATCCCCAGTTGTGCCACCCAAGGGACACCAGAGATCAGAAGATACCACCAGACTGAGCCAAGCCCAAGGTGATGTCTCACTGAGTTGACAGCAAATGAAATGGTGATTGTTCATTTCACTTAGGTCCAGAGGGTTCGTTGGTCAGTAATAAATGATTTGCTGCTCTCTAGAACCTTTCTGCCAGTTTGTGAAGAAGGTGACTCTAGGACAAAAGACATAAAAATTAAAGCCCAGATATCACAAATGTAATATTGAGCCCAGCCAATCACCACATGGAGCAGAGATGTTTCTACAAGAATAGCTTAGCCCAAGTTGCCAAACCACAGATTTAAAGAGAAAAATAAAAGACACTTGTTCAAACCTATACTTAAAACTTAAAAGATCACTAAGATTTGGATGGACTTGTTATGCAGCAAAAGCTAACTCATCTATCCTTTTTTAAGCTACTCCATTCTTGGCTTTCTCATCAAGACATTATTTTTCCTATTCTGCCCACCCATTGGGCAAGATTCTGAAGCATATACAATCACTTCTCTTCCCTCAGCCACATTCAGATTTGTTTAGGGTGGCAATATACCAAATTAAGTAGCCTGCCCATTTCTCTTGTATCTTAATATGTGACACAGTTGAAGCCATGAAGAAGGATGTAAACAGTGAGTGAGGTGAACCAAACCTTCCAACTTTCCACGTTTTTCCTGCCTAGAACATAGACATGATGACTGAAGTCCCAAGAGCTATTCTGAGATGATGATCAATAAATAAATAAAATTAAAAAGAACCACGGAAATATCTGACCTGACTGTTGAGCTGCTAAAGCAATGCCACTGACTGTTTAATTCCAGAAGAACTGCTGTGCAAAAAAACTCAGAAACTTAGTTCTAAGCTACCAGTTTAAAGGAGGCTTCTCTTTCAGATGGGGAAAAATAATTTTGAAAGAAAGTGATGGAGCCCAAATCACTTGAGATTAGAAGAGTTCTGCTGGGGCTAGGGATCACAGTTTGCGTCCCGCTCAGGGCAACACAGTGAGACCTAGTCCCAAAAAATAGGTGGGTGTGGTGGCGTGTGCCTGTAATCCCAGCTACCTGGGAAGCTGAGACTGGGGATCACTTGAGTCTACGGTGCCCCGGGCAATGTGAGTCTGAAGTTCCATGGGCAAAAATAGTGAAACCTAGTTTAAAAAAAAAAAAGAGTTCTGACTAAGCTGTCTAAGCTTTGGGGGAGTCCTATGACAAACTCTGTATTCCTTTTGCATTGCCCCCCCTTTCTAGAGCATAAGTTGACCACACACTCGTTTCCTCTTTTGCTTTAAAATAGGTGAAATAGGTGAATATTTTCCAAAATGTTTTATTAAAATGCAAAGAAAAATATGCAGGAACTACAAGTGATAACATCATTGAACTGACTTATTTTCATCACATTTGATGCTAAATACACCGAATAAGCTTCATGAGCCCCTGAGAGTTTGTTAGAATTGCAGATCCCCAAACCCTACCCCCCAAAGCTGCTGAAAAGAAATTCAAGGGGTGGTACCAGCAACAAGTATTGTGACAAGCCCTGCAGAAAGCTTCTCGCCAGTGTTTGGATATGCAGGTCACTTTCTAGGGGACACAGAAGACTGAGCTCCTTTGCTTCCAGGCAATATTAGGCAGAACTAGGATTTGGAGTCAGAGAGACTATGATGTCTTATGACTGTCATTTTAGCTGAGATTGGGAACCTGTGGAATAGTTCTTAGCGCCTTTGAGGTTTTAATTTCTTCACAGGTAAAGTAGGATAGTACTTGGTAGAATTATTTAAGGACTAAATGAGACAAGACCTACAAAACGCCTCCTTACTCTCTGGTCCAAGGCAGATAATGAATAAAATTAGCTAGTTCTTCTCTTAATGCCTGCACCTCAACTCTGACCATGTTATTTTTAAAAATTATTTTAAAAAATTCTCTCCAAAGTCAGTTCAAATTTGGCAGGGGAAATTTGGACCCTTTTGGAGGGCCTTCCATCAACCCAGTCCTTTCTATGGAGTCATCCACAGCCTTTAGCCATCTCATAAATACTCTGAGTGTATGAATTCAGAATGAAGTAAGACAGACATTGAATGTATTTTGCCTTCTTAAAAATTTTAGCAATCATTGTGGATAAGAAACCCATACCCATGATTAGATGATCCAAATATTATTTTAAAAATGTGTTATTCATGCAGAATTATCCTCTTGCCCACCTCTGGCTCTTAGACCCATATCAGAGGCAACTAAACCTATACTTTTATGGAGAAAATTCTAGAAGTAGTCTATCTATGAAAAAAATCATGGGCTAAACACATGGACAAATATATCTATACCTTTATATATATATATAGTATATATATATATATACTATATATATAGTATACATATGTAGTACTATATATAGTACAAGAATATACTAAAATACAAAACTCACTCCTAATATCCTTCCAAATGCAACGAACTATCACACACACTCTTTGGTTTATTTTGTTTGCTTGTTTTTAAAATTATTTATTTATATATTTCACATCTTTGTATTCCCTGGGGTTCACCCACCTCCTCCCCGCCCTGATGACTCCCCACCCTCAGTCGTGTACTTCAGTTTGGTTGTTAACTTGTTTTGACTTTTCCTCCTGACCTGTTGTTTGTTTTTCCTCTGTCCCATATATTAGTGAAACCATTTATTATCTGTCTTTTTCTTTCTGACTTGTTTCTGCTAGTATGATTTCTTATAGCTCCATTCATGTTATCTCAAAGGCATCAAATGTGTCATTTTTAATTGATGAGTAATATTCCACTGTGTATATATACCACATCTTTTTCTTCCATTCATCTTTCTTGGGACATTTGGGTTGCTTCCATGTCCTTGAAATTATAAATAGTACTGCCATACACATCCGAGAACAGGTGTCCCTTTGTAGACACACTGAGGTCTCCTTTGGGTAGATTTCCAGAACAGCGATTGCTGGGTCAAATGGTAGTTCCATTTTCACACACACTCTTTGTAACAGGAATGGAGGACTGGGTCAACAGCAACTAACCTCTTTTTTTTTAATTTTTAAATTTATTTATTTTTATTTCTTATTGTTTGCTTACAAGACCGATGTCCTTTAAGAGACCTTAATGAGCTGCAAAGTCCTATGTGGATGGAGCCTGAGAGTCTAGTAATATCATCATCAGTATAAAAGAATCTGAGCCTGGGCCTCTTGTGACACATATTTGTATGCCCATGTGTCTGCCTGACTCTCTGACTCACGCTTGGCCACACACATCTCTGAGATCTATTTGTTCTCCATCACACCAGCCTGGGCTCTCCTCATGCCTACACTGGGCTCCTTGACCCAGGCGAACTTGTGCTCTCAGATGCTCCCTGTCAACTCTCTCCTGCCCAAGTCTATGCAGCCCACTTGACCAGGAACCGACACTCACTGTAGCTTAAGCCTAAATTCCAACCCTAACTGCACCTCTACCTCCCTCCCTGCTCCCACTCACAAGAAGTCTGTAACAGCCTGTCTATCTCTCTTCCTATTGTGTAGCTGGAAAAAACGGGGTGCAGGGCCAGGCTGGGGACATACCCAAAGAAGCAAGCACAGGAACTCTGCTGGATGCCCACAGATGCCAGCAGTAGGCAAAGTAGGCTGGTCTCAATCCCAGCTTCACGTCTTGAGAGCTGTGTTTTCTTGGTGGAGTTTCTGACTCTGGAGTCTCAGTCTCAGCATCTTAAAATGGGGTGAAAATTACAGGTAGAATAATTAAGATTATGCAAAATATATAGAAGAGCGAGTCATGGAAACTAGAGGACAATGAAACTTTTCCAAATTTTCAGTTGCATGTCTCTGTTTCTTACAGAGGCTCACCTTCAGCGTTCTGGGTTCTGTTCTTCTTTCTGTTGAGACCATTAGTCCCGATGGCATATGCTCTGCACGAGGGCTGCAAAGATTATCAAGGTGTGGCCCTGTGCTCCAGAGGAGGAGTGGTGATAAAGGAGACAGGTAGCCATGTCTGCAGCCTTGGTGAGGGCTTCTCTCCATGCAGCTGTGATGAACACTGGAAACCCCTGCCTACCTGCTGCTATCTGTATAAAGCACAAAGCTGGCTTCAGGGTGGGGGTGACTGCTGCACCAAGGCCAAGTGCAGGCTGAGATGGAGATACACACTTCTGGCCTCTGCCCTCCATCACGCCCAGGTTCACCTGGTACCATTGGTATTTTCCAAATACTCTGTAGCCAGTGCCAGCTCTGTTCACTCCCGAGCTTCCAGATGTACAGGGAGGCAAGAGTCCCCCTCCCCTGCACCCAGACTTTCCCTTCTGCCTTTAACACTCGGGCCTGGTTTGACCTCTAGATGAGGTCTCGGAGAAATAAGCTCTGAGGCTAATTTGTCAAACACGCTCAGCACCAGGGCAGGGAATTTTCCCTGACTTCTGCAGATAGGGGCTTACATCACAGCATGAAATTTGTTTACCCTTATCTTAGCCCACAAGAACACATTATCCACCCCTTGTTATAAATCCAGCCGCCCTGTATCTGCAGGCAGGTTTCTGTGTACATTTCCCATAAACTCTACTTGGGCTGACTTTCCACTTTTGTTGCCTGCCTTTTCCAGGCTCCCAGAACAACTGTCAGTCTCTCTGGAGGACACACTGGCTTCATCTGCAGAGATAATTGGAGGTAATAAAGGAAGAACCAGATCACTGCAATCTCTGAGGCTCCACCATCGGGGGAGTGTCCCTCTCCCAGCTGATGACAGTGTCTCCATCGGCCAGAAAGATCAGCAGAGCCAGTGAGATGCGTTCAGGACAGCCTGGGAAACCAGAACACAGCGACCTGCTGGATGCCTTGTCCACTCGCTGTATTCAGGACAGTCAGTACGCATGTGTGTGCCTGAGACGTGTGAGGAGCCTGTCCAGGTGGGCTTTAAATGACACGTCAGTGCCAAATATAGGGCATCAGACTGAGATGGAGAAACCCTCCAGGCAGCTAACAGTTAACACCCCACATCAAAGTAAACATCTCTGCTTGGGGTGCCTCTTCTCGAAGACAGCAAGGATGGCCTAGGGGGTATTTAAAAAATAAAACCCGACCCCAGTTCTCTTCTGCTGGACTTCTGTGGGCCGCCTTCTGCAGGGGTGGAGTTCATAAAACATGAATGGGTGGATTTCAGCAGGGCATACTATTTCCCAGATCCCTCTCTGAAGCTCCTGTCCTCACCCCTGTGTGGAGAGCTGGGATGCAATGATGTGAAACGTGCCGAGATTTGGCACAGTACCTGGAACAATCACTGCTCATCAGTAATGAGCTGATATGAGTATTTAAAGGGGAAAATAAACCACTAAGAAATAAACTGAAATCCTTATGTCACAGGGCAGGACGTGGTTCACCTCAGGCCCACCTAAACCTGCCTGCTCTGAATGGGCCCTGCCATTCACCGCACCAAGACAAAACATCCCAGAATGTAAGACCCTCAGTCAAGGCCGGGCACGGTGGCTCGTGCCTGTAAGTTTCAGCCTATGAAGCAG
>PVHY01018043.1:18749-30174 GCA_004024945.1 Uropsilus gracilis
GTTTCCAAAAAAAAAAAAAAAAAAAAAAGACCCTCAATCAAAAATAACTTTAATAGGATAGGAGAACAAAAGTATAGAGCAAAAGGGAAGAGGGGGTAAAATCAGGAGGGATGAGCACAAGAGATTAAGACAATGGTTCATGAGGGACAAGGTGGTGGGAGAACCAGGGGTAAACAAGGAATAATATAATTATAATTAATTAATATGTAAGCTATATATTAATTAATCAATATATTACCTATTAAATAATTAATGTATAAAATATATAATATAGACTATATATGCAATCAACTAAAATTTATACTATATTAATATATTCTATATGCAATCAATTACATTTTTGAATTAAATAAATAAATCTTAGCCCCACAGCCCCAAATAATTTGCATACAGTTAGGGTGCAATAAAGAGAAGGGAGAGAATTGATCAAACACTTTCCACATGAAACATTGCAGGCTATCCATCCCCTGGTGGGTCAACGCCCAGCTAAAATGGGTTGGCTCAAAACGGGGTCACTGGTGCCCAAAAGCTTACCACAAGTCTGAGGCACCGTCTGGTGGGGTCCCCTAGAAAAGGGGCAGATGGAGGCTGGGCACGGTGGCTCGGGCCTGTAAACTTCAGCCTATGAATTGGCCGGGCCTAGGGATCGTGGTACGAGTCCTGCCTAGGGCCCATAGCGAGACCTAGTTCCAAAACAATAGCTGGGTATGGTGGCGCATTCCTGTAATCCCAGCTACCGGGGAAGCTGAGGCTGGGGATTGCTTGAGTCTGTGGATTGCTTGAGTCTGTGGTACCCTGGGCAATGAGAGCCTGCGGTTCCATGGGCAAAAATAGCAAGAACTAGTCTCAAAAAAAAAGAAAAAAAATTTTAAAAAAAGAAAAGGGGCAGATGGGACCAGGCAAGTCTGGAAGGGAAAGAGCAAAATCAAAACCCAGGTCAAGAGTAAGGCTGCCATTGTCACCTCTCCACAGGCCTCTCAGCCACATCTCTGTCTCTTTCTGGTGTCTCCTGCATCCCCCAAGTCCCTTCTACAAGTTCCAGGCTGAGAAACAAGCGCAGCTTCTTCACTTGTCTCTGGTCCATGCACCTCAAGTTTTCTTGATTCCCTTTTCCCTTCGGCTCCCTGCCCAGCTCCACCCTTTCTTGGGGTGGGGCAAGGAACCTGGAAACCTCCCCTCCCTGGAGATTACCTGTCACTGGAAGACAACCATGTCAGTCTTGGAGAAAGAGCTTCTGACACTCTCCCAGGCAGTGGCGAGGAAGGACCTGTGTTTCTCTCAACAAAATTCAACTCAATTAATTGCTGCTTCTACTTAGAAGTCAGCGCCCAGTTCCTCACAATATCTACCACCGCTTGGAAATTCTAATCATCACTGCTAGGCAAAATAGTGCCCTGAGACACACGGAGGTGTCTGATGATCAAGTGAAAATGTAATTATTTTCATTCTGCCTGGAAACTTCGGTAGGAGAGTAAACTAACTCAGTTTAGAAAGATTTTCAATAACAAAGGATGAAATGAGGCAGGTTTTATTTAACCTTCAGTTAAGCAGAAATCCAGTTAACTAGAGACCTTGGAGCTGAAAGTCCCTAGTTAATGACTACTAGGTTCTGCCTGGGAGTTATTTACATAATGACTCGGAAGGCAAGAAACCCTTAGGCTGGCAAAGGAAAGAAAAGGGCTGATGAAGGTTTCCTTGTGTCTTGATCTAGTCCTGACAATCAGGGCAGCACAGTGTAAATCACTAGGTGGAGGCAATCTGGCCAGTGGGAATGGGAATCCTTTTGACCTTGCCAAAATGGCAGCCTTCTTCTTGCTCAGGTGGGTGGTGTGTTTATGTGCCCACCAGGACATAACCATTCGCTATGGCTCACTGAAATCCCATTTATTTATCTTAGTTGGCACCCCCACCAAGCTCTAATGACTCAGAGCCTCCTACCCTAATATATTCATTTGTCAAATTAGTCAGGGTCCCCGGGTCCTTTCTGTTCCCTCTCCCTTGGCCATCCTTACATAGAAAGTTCAGCTTCCTTTACCTGGTAGGACAATATTCCATCAGCCCAGTTCTGAAATCTGAGTGCATTGAATTCTAGAAAACACATCTAAAGTCCTCAGGCTAACTGCACTGGGTGAGGCCTCCACCTGGCCAAAGAAAGGGACAGGAAGAGTTCATGACTTGGTGTGCATTTGGCTACACCAAGAGGCGCCTTCCTGTTATTGTTCATGACATCAGGGAGGAAAGTGGCTGGAACGTGCAACTCTCCTGTTCATTGAGTTTGGATGGGTCTCATCCTGTTGACTGGGTGACTGCCAGCTCCGTGCAAGGGTGGGTCTCATGGAAGTTACATGCTCCTCAGGCATGGAGTGGCTGTGAGGATAAAAACAGAACCTGCCCCATGAGGCTGCAAACGGGGGTTAACCAGGTTATGGTGGTACATAGTGAGCACAGTGCGTGATAGAGTAAATCCTCCTAAATTCAGAGACAATTCCCCATCTTTTCGCTGGTGTGTGGTGAAGAGGAGCAGAATATGCCATCCCAGAGTTTGCCACTTTGGCAGAAGGATTATTTTGAGCTACAGGCAATTGAGTAGAAGCAGATACAGGCAAAGCTCTCAGATTTGCCCCTATCTATCAAAAACACAACATAAATTCTCCTTGCTAAGGTGATCTGCTCCCTGCTTTCTGTACCAGGAAGGGGATGGTACCTTCATCATCAGAGCTGAGATAGTGTCCTGAGAGATGCTGCGCAAACCAGCCTTGCTAACCAGCCCTGATCTGCCGTCACTGTCCCCATCTCTCTGCCTTCCTGCAACTGAACCCTAGAAACTCAAGGTTTTCCTCCTTTGTTCAGTCATTTTTCTACAAAATTGTTGCTGTTTGCTAAGATGCTGTGAAAGCCCATGTTCTAAGCGGCCCTTTGAGCCAGGTATCCCTGAATGCTCATGTGTAAATGAACTGGTTAATAACCCTTCATTTGTTTTCTCCTGTTAATCTAATCTTCAGGGCTCCATCAATGAACCAAAGATGGATAGAACAAGAAGACATTTCCCTCTCCTACAATAGCCTTGCAAAGTGGTTACAGTCCCTCCAAATTGCCAGAGCTAGATAAACATAGCTTTTATGCACTCTTTTAGCTGAGTCTCTAACTATTCTTGTCTGATATGTGCAGCTATTTTCAGATAAAGGTTTAATTTGTCGCACTCATTAGTCTATTACCTTAAAAACATTTACTGAACGTTTACTTTGCTTGGAAGATGCCAGATAGTGTGGGGGATCATGAGCTCCCAGGAAGCTAGGGTCAGTTTTTCATCCCCATTCTTACTTGTACAGCAAATGGGAAAGATGAACGCCCACAAGCCAATGGTCAGTAAGGATGGCTGGAACTAGACTCCAGGAGCTTAGCCAAGGGGTGCCCTGGAGAACATTCAGCCCTGGTAATGCATCCAGGGCCTGACGGGATCTAAAGGAAATGGAGACTGTCCTCCATCCTTTCTCTCTGCAATCACCATTCGAAAACTCATTCAGCAAGGGGATCATAACCCCAGTGCCACCAACTTCAGCAAAATCCTCTTGTTCTTCTTAATAGGCCCTTGTTGTCTCCTCCTCCTCCTCTTCCTCTTCCTCTTTTCTCTTCCTTGACCCACTTCATTTCCACTTTCCTCCTGACTCCACCTCCCACCTTAGTATTGTAAACCTGAGCACATATTTGAAATTCAAAATCACTTTCTGAAGGTGTATGTCTCATGACCCCAGCAAAATCTTGGGTTCATCCAGGGAAAAATGTATTTATTTACTCAGCATTATGCTTTTTAAGCATCTACTGTGCACAAACCACTGCACTATGAATGGGGATGTAGCAGTGGTACATCAAAATATGATGCTCTGAAGAGAGAGAGGTGAAGTCGAGTAAATAAGCAAAGAAATTCATGAGTGTAGTGTTACATAGGGTGCAAAAGGAGCTGAGGAAGAGTGAGTCAGGTTGCCAGCTGGTTGGCATAGTCCTCCCTTAAGACGTGACTTGATTGGAGGCATAAAGATTGTCAAGGATTTTGTTTGTGAAGTGGGATAAGGAACACGCCAGATTCCAGGCATGGCCATGTCTAAACTGGAGGAAATCGTGACGTTGATGTGAACAGGAAAGCAACACCGCATGTGGTCAGAGCACAGTTATGGTAGTAAACAGGTAGGAGCCCACAGGAGATGAAACTGAAGGAGGTGAAAAGTCAGGCTGGCTAATGAATGCAGAGGTCATGAATGATGGCTTTGTTATGCGTAGAAAGTAAGAAAAGGGATGTGGAGAATGAAAACACAGGAACTCAACCCTGCTGGTTGTTATCAGGCTAGGTGGGTGGCTACTTACCTCTTCTCTGTAGTCTTGTATCTGCATTTGACTCAGCCAATCATTAATTGTGACTGTGGCAAGATGCTTACATTTCCTTGCTTCTGGTTTTTTATTTACAGAATTAGAATAATGATACTCATGCCAACCTCACAGGTAAGTGAGGTGAGGTCTGACCCTTCCCTTAGATGGCACTGCATATAGTATGCAAAATCCTTTCATTCTTGATAGTCCCTTATAAAGACCAATTAGTTGAGGTTCTTAGTAACAAATAGACCCTGTTGGCTGAGAGCCTGAAAATGTTAGTTGTTACTATCTTATTTGTCACCATCTTCTTGAATTAACTCTCCTCTGAGGGGTGATTTTTAAGCTTGGAGGTCTAGCACCCCAACTGTCAATTCAGTGAAAGAGGAGGCCCCCACAGGCGTGGAACCAGCCCCCCCCCCACTGGGTGACAAAAAGGAGTGTGATAACCAAGTCAATGTCCTCTACGCAAAAGAAAAAAATTATAAAGCAGAAACACAAACCACACACAGCATTGAAAAGTTTACAGTGGCCACGTTCAAAGAAATAAAAAGAAAATAGGTGATACTGCTTCCCAACATATTTTATTTACTCCAATGGATGTCAGCTATTAGAATTTCCACCAGCAATCAACACAGAAAAAAATCAGTAAGACATTTTCCCTTTCATATGTAGGGAATCTTGAAAATCGGCATGCATCTCACATTGATGACACTTTTCCTCTCAGACTTGCCACATGTCAGGTACTTCACAGCCACCTGGGACTAGTGGCCACCTTGCTGGACAAAGCAGAGCTATCAATTCTTAGTGAACATTGCTGTGGTACCTGGGCCCCATTTCCAATCCTGCAGACACTCAGCTGCCTCATCCCGTGCCCTACACACCATAGCTTTTAGCAAACTCTAGTATGCATTTTCTCACCTGTGAATTGCGAGGGATTGTACACCGTTCAAGCTGTGTGACTTCAGGCTTGATGATGAAGGGTGAACCATAAAAGGTCCTTTCTTTTATTTGTTTGACTACAAGCTGGGCCTTGGATCTGTCAACCATATTCGTAGGGCTGGGAAAACTCGGTGAACAAAAGGCTCTGCATGCAACTGAAGGATGACAGAAATTCAGTCACTGAACCAGAGCAGGACACAGACTCAGGAATGGAAGGAAGGCCCTTTGGACTTTTAAATGGAACTAACAGGGAAGACGCACTTGGAAACTAAGACAGGAGTCAAGACTTACAGGAGCAGCCAAGATGAGCCCCAGGGATGGGGGTGGGGAGATGTGTTCCCAGAAGGAGCAATAGCAGTCCCCAGGAGGGGTGCATGAGGGCTCGCTCCCCAGACAGGCAAGGGGAGGCTGGTCAAGAGGGGTTTGAACCTAGGGAGAGGCAGAGCCAGAGCCAGGGCTCTGGCTGCCCTGAGAGTGATCTGGTTAGACTCAGTTCGCTGGGCCCCTGGGGGCTGCTGTGCTCAGAATAGATGATAGAGGTGTGAGCACTTCGCACAGGGAAACCTCAGCTGCAGCCTAGATGTGACCTGGGAAAAGCAGACAGAAACTGACCAAGCAGACCAGCCTCTGTACTTCCTTCCTCTGCCTCAGAGCCCAGGTCTTTGGCTTCCCTGAAGTTCTGCAGAGAGGCTGTCTTTCTCCTGAAAGCAGGGAGGATGCCCACAGCGAGAAAAGGAGGTTGGGTTTGCTCTGCTGAAGCTCCCCTTATTATTGACAGCCTTGTCTCCGCTCTGAATCTATCACCCTCCCCTTCTCAAGTAAGAAGAACAAAATAAGATTCTTAGAATTTAATTTTTTTTGCGATCCCTACATTTGGATTTGCAGATATGCCAATATTTGGATTTGTGGAGCTGTAATTTAAGCCAGTCTCTCCCCGGAACCGCCTGGTGGATGCATCTTTCATGAGGCTTCCACAGGCCCCCGGCTCCAGGCTCGGTCTCCGGGCACAAATCAAACTCGGTTCAACGTCAACAAGAGGACGGCTGGGGCCTCCTAAAACAGCAAGCCCCAGGCAGGGACAGGTGGGTCTCTCCCACCATGAGCCCTCTTCCAGGAGAGGATTTAGTGCTTCCTCGCAGGGTGGCCCATAGGACCAGTGCAGGCAGAGCTGATGGCTTGGGGGTGCAACAGCTGGGTCCCTTCTAAAGCATTTCCTTGCCTCCCCACCCATTTCCACCGCCCCACCCCACCCCTCCAAGGCAGGCTAGTTCTGGCGACCTGAGGGACAAGGCAAATGCAGTCCAGAAGCCAGGAAAAGGAGGCCCCTCCACAGCCTCTGTGCTTGCATCCATAACCTGCAGGTGGAAGGTTCTTTCAGCCAAAGGGCCGAGGTCTTCCTGTGGGCATCACAGCTGCAGATAGGCAGGCGGGAGTGGGGGTGGGGGGGGTAGGGGGGTGGTGGGGGAGAGGAGTCCAGCTGCTGTCTCTTTGAGGAGTCTGATTGAAAAAGGAAAAAAAGAAAGCTGAAAGCAAGTTACACTATTTATTGTCTTTTATTGGATGACCCAGAGCATGCAGAGGCTGCTGGGGGTATAACCTCTCCAGGCCTGAGGCAGGGAAGGGGACCATGCGAGACAGCAAGAGGTTGGACAAGAGACACCTAACTCTCCTCGCCCTCTTCTCCCTCCCCTGCCGCATCTCTGGCAGCACCTCCGGCTCCAAGTCCCTGCAAGTCCAGAGTTCTGAAAGGCATCAAGGCGGGTCTGAGGAGGCACTAGATTGGGAGGCCAATTGCCCTGAACTGCCGAGGACCCGAGCTTTAATGCTCTGCCCAGTGAGAACGAGATGGCCACTCTCCATGCGGAAGTCAAGCCAGGTCACCCTTAGGAAGTGGAGTCTGGATGAACAAGCATGGATGCCGGTGCTCCGAGGCCGTGGGCACAGTGTGGGAAGCAAGCTTGGAGCCAGCCAGACTTGGATTTAGAATCCCGTCTCCCACTTTCCATGGACAAGATGCAGATCCCTGGGCCTGCGGACGCTCCTCCGGGGAATGTAACCAAAATCTGGATGGTGATTTCCTAAGCCATGGCTTCCACAGACGGGGCATCTTTTACTCTCCGTACTAAAGTCATCATCTGTCACTTGAATGGCATCTTCCCAGGCTGGGGGCTGCGAACAGGAGGGACGTGCCACATCAGCCTGGTTTGGAGATGGACAAGTGAGGTGAGCGGTACCTTCCGGCCCACATTAGAGGCTGGGGGAGGAGGCCCAGCAGGATGGTGGGGGAGACAGCTGGCTTTCAGGTTCTGTACCTGCCAAATGAACCCCACAAGATCACCTGACCCCATTCTGTCACTGCTCACCTCCCTCAAGTCTCACACAAGCCCAGGAGTGGGGACCAGGGCCAGGAAGCTCTGAGCTTCTCCTAGTATCCAGGGGATGTGGAGAAACCTGTTTTCCAGCAAACACCAGCTATCAGCTGTTATCATGAGCCCAGCCCCACCCCAGACCAGGCAGAGTTCCAGATTCTACTTTATCAGATAATTCTTTCCTCGTGCTCCGGGTCATACATTCCTGGCCCAGGGCTCGCCACACCTGGGAGTCAGGGCCGGTCTCTGGTCAGGTAGAAACGTCAGTTCTTGGTTATTCGCTGTCTGTCGGGAGCTCTGTGAAAGCGACTCACAACTTGTTTTTATTGCATGACCTGAGGGGGAGGTGTGTGGGCATGAACCGGGTTGCTGTGGGGCATGACGCCACCGTATGAGAATTCAAATCCAACGCACAGTTCGCCCTGGGGAGCTGCTCCTGGGGAAGGTGACTTCATAGGCTTTCTCCTGTGCTCCCTTGACCTGGGCTGTCTGACCTCCCCAGGTCAGGCCACCTGTGGGACCTGCTTCCTTTCTCATCCCTTTGCAGTCTGTCTTGAGCAGGGCAACCAGTGATACCCTGGTCCTCCTCGATCCAATCAGAACCATTGTTTCTCCTTTTCCCCTAACCCCCCAAGCCCCTCCCAGCTCAGGCCCATGTTCCTGGTCTTCCCAAAGGGGAGGCTCTCAAGGCTGGCTCTCCTCGTTCCTTACACCAGCTCAGGCTCCACTTCTGGGGAGTCTTTGTCTGACCATCTTATCCTAAGTGGGCCACACCCTCCCTCCCCCACAGGAGAGTCACCCAGTCCTATGACTGCTTTTAGTTTTCTTCACAGCTCTGTCTTTCTCTTATTTCTACCTTCGCTTCCCTGTGTCTCCTCCCATCAGCTTGTAGATGCCATTAGAGAAGGACATTTGTCCGCTGTGTCTGTGGCTTTCTTTCCGCAGTCCAGTCAAACCAGATTCTCAAATGTTTGCCACATACTAAAGGGTTTGATTACCTCTACTTTAAATGGTTCTGAGCAGAGTTGCCAGCAGCTTGTGAGATGGTACCGGCTTTATTGTTGAGAGCACTCACCTAATTTTAATTGGATTATTTGTAAACATTCTCTACTGATGGACAGTTTGTCCCCACTCCCCACTAGTCCAGGGCCCATGAAGGTGGGCCTTTGACCTTCAACTTTGTGACCATAGATCAGAATGAGGAATGAATCCTCAGTTCAATCCCAGCCTCCAGCAACATGGTAGATAGGTGGGGAGCAAGTGGGGTGTTGTGTATTGGTCTACCTGCTGGGAACTGCAAGGGTGGATGGGGGGCCTTGCTTCCAGGCCTGGGAATGGATTTTGAGACCCTCTGATCAAATAGGGTCTGAAAATAGGCCTCCCCAGACACCAGTGAGGGCAGGCATGGAGTTGGGAGTCAGGGTTTATTGATTAGCAAAGGAGCAAGGGAGGGAATTCTGGGGAGTCCTCTCTGGGCATGAGAGACCCCCTGAGGTATCACGCTAAAGGCTCTCTGTAGGGTTAGGAATGGGGTTTGGGAACAAAGGAATTCAACTTTATTGGTGAGAAAGCAGGGGCTATGGACTTGGGTCACAGTGGGTATGGACTTGGGTCACAGGGGGTATGGACTTGGGTCACAGGGGGTATGGACTTGGGTCACAGGGGGTATGGACTTGGGTCACAGTGGGTATGGACTTGGGTCACAGGGGGTATGGACTTGGGTCACAGGGGGTATGGACTTGGGTTGTATTCTGTTGCTAATGGTGAGCACTGACCTGCAGCTACCTGGTAGAACCTGTGGCCATGTACAAGGTGAACCTCTCAAGGGTTCCACTTTGAACCAGTCTGGTCTCAGGCCTGTAGCTCTCTTCTTCCATGGCAACCATCTTGAGAAGCTGTGAAGAGATGGCTCAGGAATGCTAAGGCTGGGAAACTTAGCAAAAAAAAAGCAATGGGCCAAGGAGGTAGCCAGAAGAGAGTCAAAAGGCTTGTTTGACCTCTTGTTTACCTTTCCATGGGAAGGGCGAAGTTCTATTCCCACGCCCTTGCTTCAGAACCCTTCCTTTCCCATAACCACCCCGACACTTCCCCTCCACCCTCAGCATCTTCTGCTTCCCCTTCCTGCAGGACATGTCAGAGGTCCTCAGGAATCTATTCGTGTCACCTCTGGTACACGGAGTCTCATGGGGAATGGCTATCTGGCAGTCCTAGCACAGCGGCCGTTGCACTTACAGAAGTGAATGTGATGAGTAAGATTAGCACACACCTAGAGGTTCTTCAAGAATAAGTTGAAAAGTTATTTTAAATACACGAATTGAGCTAGTACCAGATAGTATACGTGGTAAATTATATACAGTCAAGGGATAAAATGGGTCCTGCTGAAATTGGACGGTCAAGGTGGGAAACCCAACGGTTCCCAGGGCCAGGCCACGATCCAGGGGAGGTGGGTGGGACAGGACTGTGGCAGACAGGAGACCGCATCTCATCTCCATGACAGCCACTGCGCAAGGCTGGGTCTTTGTTCCATCAGGAATAGGGGGCTGTGGTCTCCTATCTTAAGTTTCTTTTTTAAAGAAAGCTGGGACTGAAGCTTCGTGAAGATGCCCCAGGCTTCTGAATCGCTAACAACTCATTTGAATGTACGACACAACGATCTGAGATGAACAGAGCTAGCCTGAGTGCTTGCACCCTCTACCCAGATCCAGGGGACCTGGGGGAGGGGTGCCCTGCACAGGCATCTGCAGAAGCAGCTTCTCAGGGAGCTGCTTCCCTAAACCAGACAGTAGTTCCCGATCTACAACTCAGCTGTAAAAAAGATGAGGTCTTGCCATCGGCCACAACATGGATGGAACGGGAGGGCGTTCTGCCAGGTGAACTCACTCAGAAGGAGAAACGCAACTGCTGGAGATTTCAATCGTCTGTGGTCTATAGTCCAACGAAGCAAATGAACAGGCAATTGCGAACCCTAGAAATTGAACTGCGGACCTGAGGGAAGATGGGGGACAAAGGATGGGGGAGCCCCATGGACTGTGGCTGAGCATTCAGCTTTGGTGGTGGGTGTGGCGTGGTGACAGGTATCTGAGGAGGTGTGAACACCTACCTGGCAGTCATCTGCTGGGTTGTAGACCATTGTTACCCTAATAAGAAATGAGATAATGAAAAAACAGTCCTTGATCTGTGATCTAGGATTGTCCTAAAGAATTCATCAATCAAGCGTTGAGTCCCTACTAAGTGCCAGGCATTGGGACATAAACGATGACTCAAAAAGGCTCCCTCTGAGCCTTTATTGTCAGTCAGTTCAAGAAATGCTGCAGACCCAGTTCAGAGATGCCTTCGGTGCGCTAGGCACCTGCCCATTCCAGGGGGAGGAGGAGGTCACAGAGACAGGGCAGTGGCCCCAAGACCAGTTGGACCAACCATCCGCCAGTGCCTATCCCGGTCAAGGAACTTTTATTTGGACACAGGCTGAGAGAAACGCCAGACCTGAACTGTAAAGCAAAGAAGAAGAACAATGTGACAGAAGCTGGGTTGGAGCAAAGAAGGAGCAAGAAGGAGGAGGCACTGAAAGGATACAAACACGCATGAACTGGCTGCCCACTACAAAGATACTGGGAAAACTAAGCATAGGCCTCTGTGTCCCAGGAAAACACGTCAATGCCTGGGCAAAGGACATGGCTCCAGGAAAGAAAAAGAATCAACTGGCAGTGAAAGAGAAGATGGAGTGACTGGGAGGGGGGTGCGAGGGGTGAGGA
>PVHY01018044.1:0-30085 GCA_004024945.1 Uropsilus gracilis
ATTGTGACAATAAATCTGTTGTCTGCAAGTGAAGCTCATCAGAAACTCAAGGTTTTCTGAGGCTCTGGACACACAGGCACCCTTTGCTCAGCAAGTGCCAAAACTCCAGACACCCTGAAAGAAAGGAGGCACTCAAAATAAACCAAATTGTATGACAAACAGTTTAAGCATAGTGAACCACTCCTGTCAATTAGGAAATAATGGGAAACTTCCCCAAATTCAGGTTTTCAGGTATTATTGAAACAGGGTGATTGCCAGGGAAAGGGGAGGTTCCAGGTTCTCTGCCCCACCCTAAGAGTGTATGGAGCTCCTACAATGTCTTTGGACCTGGGAAGTCCATTACCTGGTAAAGAGATGTATGCAGTGTGAGTGAAGGTCCCTCCACATAGGTATCACTGTGGCCCCCTGGCAGAATTGTAAAGGAGAACTGAACAAACCACCTGCTGATGTATGTCCCCCCCCTGGGGAATGTATTCACTGCCAGTGTCTGGGAGTTCAGTTCCCAGCCCAAGATACCAGAGCTATACTGGACAGAAGAGCACCAAGGCACAGACACCAGCAAAGAGACAGCCAATATGACTGTCACCTCAACCATAGGAAGTGCCACAAAAAAGGAGACTTGAGAACCATGCCACTCATCCCCTTGGTGAGAGGTTCCTAACATGCAAACTCCAGTTGTCCACCTCACAGAAAACTCTGGAGGTCCCAGCAGCATGGACTGCAGTGTTCCAGGAGCGTGGGTTCTCCCAGGAAAAGAGGGCATCACTCCAGGAAAAAGAGACCAGTAAGTCGAGCATCAACCAATGACTTATAGTGAGAGAGGAGTTGGAGTAAACAGAGGGGGGTTGGGGGAGAGAGAAGGAGGGGAGGATGACATAGGGAGGACCATAAAGTGACCAATAACTCTACAGATATGATCAACATTGCATGAAAGTTAAAAATAAATTTTTAAAAAGAAAAAAAGGTTGGAACTAAGCAAAGAGAAGACCTGGTTGAGGAAGGAAGAATGGAGAGCAAGAAGAGGATCTGGTGGAGGCTCATGTGCAGTGAGATGTGAGAAAGTTACAATTGCTTCTCAGCCTTGGACTTATAACAGGGATGGACTTGGGAGACATGGAAGGAGACATCTGAAATAGACATACATGAGAGACCCCTTGGGGAGAAGAACAATGATAGCCTTTATTTTGATTTTGCTCTTTTCCTTCCAGACTTGCCTGGTCCCTTTTGCTCCTTTCTTATGAGTCCCTACCAGAAGGTGCTTTAGACTGTGGCATGCTTCTGGGTCTCAGCAGTTCTGCTTTGGGCCAACCGTGTTTGGCCGGGCATTTATCTACAAGGGGATGGATAACTTTGGGTGTTTCATGTGAAAACTATTTTTAACTATATTCTTTCTCTCCTCTTTGTTGCACACTAATGGTATTAAAGTTCCTTTCCATAAGACTATTTTTTGTCATCATGCGGTGGGCAGCAGAACCTATCTGGATCAGGCAGGTTTGGAGATTCTGGAGTGCCCCTAACCCTGCCCCATAACATTGGGGCAAACCTTCCAAGAAGACTTTCTAAGGATAGCATTCACAGGCTTGTTAACTATTTTTTACACACCAATATATGAAGAAACAATCTGAAGAGTTTTAATTAAAAAAATTTACTGGATTTGGTATTAAAAGTATTCCCACAAAGAAAAAGTTCAGATGGCTTCTCTGGAAAACTCTACTTAGGAATGAAATAATACTGACTTTACAGATTAGTCTTTCAGGAGGAAAGAACACATTTTAATCCAGTTTATGAGGTATTACTCAAAGAAAAACAACCAAAAGAGTATAAAGGAAAAGTAAACAGACAAAACCTACAGACTATATTCCTCACCAGTGCAAAATCCCTAACATAGTATTAGGAAATCAAATGCAGTCATCTATAAAAAGGATAACATCCCAAAATGCAAGGTTATTTAATTTGGAACTTAATAAACTGGTTATAGTAACATCCCAACAGAACCAAAAATATGATCTCCACAGATACAGAAAAAGTGACAAAATTTAACATCCAGTCATGATAAGAACTCATTTATGGTAAAAACTCAGCAAGAGCAGAAAGAAACTTTCTCAACCTGATACAGAGTATAAACAAAAAATCTACAGCTAACATGACTGAAGTGGCAAAAAACTAAATATTCTTCATTTTAGATAAAAAATAAGGCAAGCATGTTCACGCTTACAACTTTTATTCAACTCCATATTAGAGAGCCTAACTAGTACAGTAAATTGAGGAAAAAAATAAAAATTCATACAGACCAGAAACAAGTATATATGCTATAAGTTCACAAACATGATTAAGAACATGAAAAACCCAAAGTTTGACAAAAAAACTGTAACAATAAAGATTTAAAAGCGAATAGGATACAAGTTCAATGTACAAAATCTATTCTTACACTAGCAACAAACATATAGAAAAAAATTTAATATTTTAGTATTTTTTAAAATACCATTTATAAACAGAATTCTGAAACATGAAATATTCAGGAATAAATTTAACAAAATACTTCTAAAACCTATAGAAAAAAAAAACTACACACTATCTCTGAGAAATACTAGAAAACTGTAATCTAAGTATAAAGACCATGTTCATAAGTTGGTGGGCTCAAGATGTCATTTATTTATATGTTAATCTATAGATTCAACACAATTCAAATCAAAATTCTGAGCTTTCTTTCCCAGAAATTGACAAGTCGATTCTAAAAGTTACACGGAAAGCAAAGGAAGTACTTAGAATAGCTAAACAACCTTGTAAAAGAACAAGTTTGAAGAACATATGCTACCAATTTTAAGATTTCTTAGAAAGCTACACTTAGTAAAGACAATGTATTGATTTGAAGACAGACACAAATCAATGAAAGAGTATAGCAAGTTCAGTTATAGGTTCATATACATTTGACTGATTTTCAAACAGGAGGAAAAATATCTTTTCCAACATATGTGTGAACCAAAAACTAGAAACTAAGTTCCAAAAAAAAATTAACTAAAAATGTATTACAGATCATATGCTTTTATTTGGTTTTCTAAAGTTGAGAAACTAAAAATAAAAAGCAGAGGGAAAATCACAATTTCTTTAACAGTTTACACCAACATATTAAATTTTACCTGAAATTTCTTGTCTTCCTCAAACTTCTTCTGACTGCATAATTCGTTGTAATGTAATTTAATATGAGTTTTTTTAAGTGATGAAAATTCATTTTTAACCATATTAATTTCTCTATTAAGTTCTTCAACCTAATATAAAATTTAATCAAAATTAGCAGGTATGTAAAAACTAAATCAAGATGTTATGAGCTTAACAATTACATTCTATCACTTTTTGTTACAAATGAAAAAATTTTAATTATAAAATTTCTATAGGAGCTATACTATTATTGTGACCTTAAAGTTTGATTTTTATTACAACCTAATATACAAATATAACTCAATAAGAAGATGAGGACTAACCACTTAAGCAGTACATGAAAATGACACTTCAGCCTAATATTTACATGTATAAACTGGGCTTTCACCAGCTATAAAATTTTTTTTTTCTTGAAGAAAGCAATTTTTCTTGGGAAGCTCGAATATGAGACAATACCTCTAGAGTATTAGAGAAAAAAAATGCTGTTTTTTTTTTCATGAAAGATTTTTTTGTTTAACAATTTAAAAACTACCCCAAACTCTACAAGTGATGTTATTTTCCTTGTAGAGGCTAAAAGACATGAGCTTGCTTACACTTTACTTTATGTGTTTTTAGTTGTATTGTTTTTTAAATTAAGGTAAAGTTGGTTTGCACTACTACATATGATGCAGAGGTACAGGGACAAGCCTCTTCAGAAGTATGTTTTGAAGCATCTTATGTATCTCTGTAAGGTACCTCCATGTGCTCTTTATCCCATCCTCTCTATTTCCCTTCATTTTCAACTCTAGCACTGATCTTTTTTCCTCTGTCTGTTCTCATCTGTTCCCACTAACATGTTCTCCCTGGCCCACAAATATCCTCTTCTCACTCTCCTAGTTATTTTTTCCTCTTTGAGCCAATTTCTCTCTTAAAACTGAATCCATATTGCTACCTTCAAAATCTAACTTCCTGCCACTCCTTAAGAACAGAATCCTGGCTTCAGTGTTTTGAGTTTTCTCAGTTATGAGTTGCAAATTAACAAAAGCATTTTTTCTAGTGTTCACACAATTTAACAGCTCTGTAGCATGACCATACTGACCATTTGTTTGTGGAACAACCTCTTCAGTTTCATGATACTACTCTCTCTTTACTCTCCTTTCTCAGCAGGCAGGCAGGCAGACAGAGAGATACACACACACATACACACACTGCTCAAGATGTTGGCATTCTCAGATTCTTTCTTCTGTAGTTCCTCTTCAAGTCCTCCAGTCCTACATAAATAACCTTAGTATACCTAAAACCTTCAAATTTCTTTTTTTGCTAATAAATCTTAAGTCTATTTATCATCTCTCCACATTTCTCCTAAGATTTAGATTCCTAGTTCCAAATTCATGGTATGCATTTCAAACTAGATATCTTGCAGGCACTATAAATTCAACTGGACCCAAACTCATTATTTTCATCCACCAAATCTGCTTCACATTTCAAATTCATTGTCAGGTAATTAACATTTCATTCCCCTTGTTATACTAATTTCTACGTCATATTTTTTGTTTGTTTGTTTTTAGAGAATAGGGCTTGGTCCATTGCCCCAGGTAGTCTCGAACCCGCGGACTCAAGTGGTTCCTAGCCTCAGTCTCCCAGGTAGCTGGGATTACAGGTGCATGTGTGCCACCGCACCTGGTTCTCTAAGTCATATTTGATTCCATTCTTCTAATACTCATTATACATAAAATGTTACTAACCCTGCCAATTCTACTTCCAAATTGCTTCCATCTTTTCCCTTCTTCTTTGATCTCACTTCCATTACCCAACGTCACAGCCTCATAAGGCTCAGGGCTGGGTTATTTGCAACCCTTTCACTGGTCTTTTCCATAGTCATCCTCTGAACTGTTGCAAAAAACTTTTTATGCAGATATATATCACGACTCTGCTTTAAAATTTTCAATGGCTTCCATTACTTATAAAATTCAACTTCCTTAGTAACACACCCTTCAGAAGGTAACCTCTACCTATTCCCCAATGTTACATTCTACATAAGTTTAGCTTTATTCAGATCAGACTATTCAACACCCTTGAAAATGCAGTTTCATGGTTTTCCCCATTTTTTCAGTGAAATGCCAATAGAATGAAAATGGGAAGTGTAAGAAATGAGTCCATACTGCCTGGTAAAAACCTACTCATCTTTCAAAGTCAAATTCTAGTGTCATTTTTTATTCTGAAACTTTCTCCAACCTAACTAAACATCAATTGACTTATTTTGATTTTATATAAGAATTTGTTAATATTCCACACTATTGAGTCTAATTTCATTATTATCTGTTCCTCTGAGAGTGTAAGTTATTTATTAATCTTAGTATTTTAGGCATCTTTGAAAATTCATTTCCGAGGATAGTGCCTAACATATCATACATGGTCAACAGAAGCTATATATAAATTAAAGTCCTTTATGATCTCCCTTCCCAAAATAATTTCTGATAATCTCCATTTATTGTCTTTTGTCTGTATGTCTCTATTGGCTACATCTGTAGTCAAATCAAAACAGATATATGTAACATTGGTCTTAATATTTTTTCCAATGAATTTTAATGTGATCTAATAATAGTCACTGTTTTGTTTGTACAGTAGTTTCTTTCATTTTGTTGAAAGCAGTAGTTAGTATGAGTTCATTATATTTTAAAAATCATACTTTACTATATACACTAAACTTCATACTTTTACTTCACTCAACAATGGTGAAAAACTTAAAATTAAATTAAATTAAATAATAAATTGAACTTCTCATTCAAGGAAGCTCTCAAGTAACCACAACAGATCTTCTCATTTAGCTATTTCTAAAGTATTATGGAAATGAAATGATTGTGAAGCTAAAATTCCTAAGACAAAGCCAGTTTCATCCAAATTTATAAACAGTCCTCCTTAATAAAACTGCTTATCTTTCTTAATTCAACTGATTTTTTTCTTGGTGAGGTGTATGGGTATGATCTCTTCAGGAAAAAATAAAGGTTTTACTTTATTTGCTTAGAAAAATCTTTTGGTTTTGGCATGGCTGGTATAATTAAGCCTATAATTTCTTTTCACTTTATACTTTACCTTATCCTGACAGTACCATTTCTGTGATGTTTTAAAATAAAAAATGAAAAATAAGGGTTGAGATGCAATGGATCCCACTGGATTAGCTGAACTTAAAATGAGTATTACTAACTTGCTGATTAATGATTAGTTTTTAGTGCAGAGATTGTAATCATTTTTTAATCTGATACATTTACAAAAAAATTTTAGAAAGCTGAGTAAAGCTTATCAAAATTATCAGTGAAGACTAGTTTTCAAATTGCAAATTAAGAGGACATGTTAATGTGCTCGCTTTGGCAGCACATATACTAAAATTGGAAGAAGACATATTAAGTTTATATAAATGAATTTAAAAATGAAGTTATTTATTTAATAGTTTATATCAAACAAAATACAGAAAATATCAAACTGGTATTTAGAAATATAAGTGTAGATTATACTATAGTACTATATATAATACTATAAGTGTAGGTTATACTACACTTAGTAGTATAATATAAGTGTAGATTATACTATAGTATTAGGATAATATGACTTAATTATAGTGTAAAATATAAACTTTCCCAAAATATAGCTTTCATAAACTCATAGTGAATTTCTAGAGTTTTTTAAAATAATTAAAAGGCAATGAAAACATTAAAATAGTATAATAAAGTTTGTGGTCACAACTCTTTCAAATGAACCTTATAAAAATAAAATAAAATCCAATAAACCTTATTGTTTCACAATTTTATCTAATTCACTGAAATGAGATTTAGTATAAAATAGATTTGTTTAAGGAAAAGAATCATAAAGTATCAACTCAAAATATTAGCAAACAGAACTCAACAATCTAAACAAGGAGTAATACACCTCAGAACTGCTGAGGAAAGCTAAATAGATGAGCTAATAGAACCTACATAATTCTTCTATCATTTACTAAAATACTGTGCAATGTTTATATGAAAAAAATTAACTTGTCAAAAAAACTTACTCAAACTCTATCTATAGACACAAACATACATTTATATATACACACATAAACATATACGCATGTACACATGTATGTTTTTCATGCCAGAAAGCATTAGAGAAATTTCATTAAATTTAGCTTTTAAAAAGCATTCACATTTTGAAAATATAAGAGCAAGACGCAAATGTTTCTGACTTTATTCCTATATTATTTTTGCAATTATTTTCTTAATATTAATAGTTATTTTAAATGTTGACAACTGCTTAAAATACTTTAATAGTTTACTACTTAATAAACCTACTTGCTTTTTCCAAGTTCCTAGTGCTTTCTCATGCTCATTTTGAAGATTAAGGAACTTTTCTTCATTTTCTTTTACCTTCTCCCTTTGCAGCTCATTATCTCTTTCAAGGGTCTGCAATAAAATTAATTATCCAAAAAATAATCAATACTACATTAATGAATTTTGATGTGTTTTATGTTGCTTGGACCTTTGCTTCTAACATGCTGAAAGTGCCATACAGATCAGTGATAATGTGCTATCTCAACAATAATTTTCATAAATTAACAGAAAGGTGCTTATAGTTTAGTTAACAGGAAATAGGGGGAGGTTATGAAAAAGAAATGGCTATAAAAGGGTATAAAAACATTGCCATTATTCAGTTTCACTGCATAAGTTTTAATGTACTGAAAAAAGTAATATAAAGTACAGCACTGAGAAATATGAAATGTAGCATAATCCAGCCAAACCCTACTAAAAATTTTTAACTACCACAGAACATTTTTTGATAATTCAATTTTAGAAATTCACTGACTAAAAAATCTTAAACAATTTTAATTTCAAAATAATGCTAGAGCTGTAATATTTACCATATTTACTTATTACTTCATAAATTAATATAAATACCACCACAGTGTCCTCTTTTCCAAAAATCTTTTGAAGAATGAAAATATTAAGTGTTTATTAAGACAAAGGTTTTAAGTGTAGTAGATCAGTGTCACAAATACTACTAGATTTCCTCACTATCTGCTGGCAATACAAGTAAGATTCTGTTAAAAAAAAACAATAAATAGTAAGAATTCTACCCACATGCCTAAAACATCTGGAATTTTTTACTTAAGTTGTTTATCATTTTATTAAAGCTAGGTACACTAAGAGTAACATTTTAAGTCACAAGAAGGAAAAGTAAAGTTTTGGTCTATTTGGTCTCCAGTTCTCCCCAGAAGTAATAACCACTCTAGCAGTTTCTTGTATATCTTTCCAGAAAGTGGTAGAAACATGAGCTATAAAATATCTTTTAAAATACAAATGAGACCATATTATACCATGTTTTCCTGCAATCTGCTTTTTAAAAATGAGTACGTCTTGCTTACTCTCCGTATCATTATATATAAATCTAACTCATCTTAAAGGTTTTAGGTATTCCATTTATTTAATGATCTCTCAATTATATCTAGACTATCAATACGCAGACATTATTACACAAAACTATACGAGTATCTAATAAAAACTACTTTAAAATTTTAACATTAATGGGACAGTTTCTGAATATCTACAAAGGTTTATATTTAATAGATGCTTACTACTTGATTTCCAACATATTTTACAGTGTGTTTATATTAATAACACTATTTTAGAAGATAGAAATCAAAGTTTAGAGGAAATGTGGGATAATCTACCACAGTCTGTATCCTAGTAATAACAAATGACTAAGAGTACTGTCCTTAAAACAGTGTATTAGATATGTCAATTCTTTCCTGTTCCTACCCATACCCCTATCCAGAAGAAATTGCTTAAATAAGGTATTCTCTCAGTTTCTGGTTTTTTTGAAGACATTCCATCCTTCCAGTTCTATTTGAACCTATTGCTCTTTTAGTTCGCTACATGGGTCTGGTTATCTCTGTGTATTTTGTTTCATCTATGGTGCATCTCTTTCCTTAGATCTCACTGTTTCCCCTTTCTTAGTTGACACCATGTCTTAGTAAACTTTCTAAAGGAGGTACATATGATACATTTTTGAGATATTGCATATCTGAAAAAAACCTTTATTTTACCAATATGTAGTGATTCATTTGGCAGAATATAGTTCAATTCTGCTTTCTAACTCAGCTTCTCCCCAACGTGGGAAGGAATGGTTCCATTTCTTCTGTCTTCCATGTTGCCAGTTAGAAATCAGAAACCAACTTTTATTTTTAAACCTTTGTATGTAACATGTCTTTTTTCTTCTTTTTTTACAGAAAAGTTTAGGATCTTCTTTTTAAGTGTAGTGTGAAATTTCATAATGATATGCATTTATGTTGGGCAAATATAATCCTTCAGTTCTAGGTTATTCTTGTATAATTTCATTTGGTTATTTCCTCTCCTTCCATTTTCTTTGTTCTCTCTGAAACTCATTCACATCGCTCGGGCTTGCTTCTAATAACACCCTCCTCCCCATTTTACATCTTTTTGTCTTTTACTTTCTAGTTTTACTTTTGGTTTTACTTTCTAGTAGACTATCTTAACCTTTCTGTAGTACTTTTATATCTGCTAATATAGCTATACTTAAAAACATTTTTTAAGGATTCTCTTTTATTCCATGAATTTTTTTCTCATAGATCCTAATTCCTTTTTTGTGGATTAAGAAATATATTTTACCTTTATGTGTATTTTCTTAGATTATCCAAGATTCTTTATTCCCCTACTGGTCTGTTTTTCATGTTCCAGGTGTTCTTCAAGTGTCCAGTGGTCCTTCGCTGCCTATTCACACTTGAGCATGAAGTACTAAAAAGCTGGTGATAATACGTCAAATAGTGGGCTTCCATGTACCTGATCTAGTTATTTCATTGAGCGACCTTAACTGCAGTAGCTGTAGTATTTTTTCTTGAGCAGATAAGTTCTTTCCAAAAGGAATCTTATGTTCTCCTTATATTCTCCTACCTGTCAGGCGAACTGTCCTTGAAATAGGAAGACTGGACTGGGACATCTTAGGATTCGTTACTTAGACTTTCCATCTGTTTTCAAAAATTACTCTTAATATGTACTGGTGAACTGGCTCTCAAAAAAAAAAAAAGTTCTCTTAAATTTTTAATATTATTGTTTCCTCTCTACAGTGTTTTTTGGTTTTTTGATCCATATATATTTATTAATGTCTTTTTATTGCAGTTTCAGGAGGAGATAGAAATGAATGTGTATGTTCAATTAGAAGCCTTGGAAAGAGTTGAATTTATTACTGTTATTCTATATGTACCAAATACACTTTCGCTTCATTAGTGAAAATGTAACTATTTTCACTTTCACAGAATTTACACCATCAGGAAATTATTTGGTACGATTTGCAGTTGCACTGACAAATGTAAGACTTGCATCTAAAAAAAAGTCATTGTGGAAAGCCAAAATTAAGCTGTTACTGTTTTAGTATACCGAAAACTAAGAAAATTATCCTAGTTCATATGAATTAGAGGAGTAGGCTACACTTAGTAACACTGACTATAGCAGCATAATTATACTTAAAAGCTGGAACAAACTATAATTAAATCAAAGTAGAAAATACTCTATCATAACTTAGGTTTCTATGCCTCATATTAAAAAAAAAATAAGACATATGACAGGATGATTGTAAAGCACTGAAAAACAGCAGGCCATTATGAAGAGTAATGGTCCCTTTTAGTACAGGTGGAATTAGAATGCTCCTCAAGAAAACACTTGACATAGCTATGCAGCATAGTCTTCAGCAACAGTTCAATATTAATATTTTGTTATACTATATATCAGTAGTTCTCCAACACAGTCTGCAAACAAGTACTGATCCGTGACAAAATTTCACTAGTCCATGACAAAAAATGTCAACATAAGGCCATCAAATGCCTTTTATTGTACAGGACTGTCCATTATTCTCAGATTATATCCTCAATATAATTTTGGTGTTAATATTTTCTCCTGTAAAGTAAAAATAATGATAAATGATAGTTTTTATTTTTAATCACCTTACTTACCAAAATAAAAAGCTGACAATTCTGTTCTTGTAAATACTTTGGTATTTTACTATATGAAATCTAGTTTTCCTACAAGCAAGACGCAGGTAATAATTGTGCTAGAGCAATAGGCTTTCAGATTATCTAAGATATTTGCATCTATAGTTAAAAGATCCTGGAATCATAGTTAAGTCATTAACACAAAGAAACACATGATATATGTTTATATATATATATACACATATATATGTAAAACTTGTAGTCTCCATATCATTGACACAAAGTGCCAGCATTCAGAGATCTAAGGAAAATACCTTAATAGTGTAATGGAAAGACAGCACTGAAGTGAATAAGGGCAACAATTTAATCCTCATTTTCCCACTAATTTTAAGGACTTAAGCTACATTGTTTACACTTTCTGGACCTTTATTTCAACATAAAATGAAATCACTGGGTTGACTAGTCCACAATATTTTGTTCATCTTAAAAACATGTTTCACTTCCTTCAGATGTATAAAGAGACAATCCTGGTAATTGCTACATATTTTGAAATATTATATTATGTCTCTTGAGATAAACAGTACCAGTTATCTAGCTATCAGGATTATAGGGGGAGATGGCCATACTTGCTCATAACTAGATTTTTCAAAGATTCTTTTTTTTATTAGTCTTTGATTGGGGTAGGTGAAAGGATTAAGAGGAAAAAAACAAGTTTGTCTCTAACATACCTCTGGCTCCCTCCCTCTTCTAATTCCTAAAGTACTGGGCAGAAGAAAGAACTAAGGGAGGCAAAGCCCTCTTTATATGTCTGTTAATCATAAAACATCAATGGTGAAAAGATAAATCTTGCATTATTCAAGTAAAGTTTGGTTCCATTCAATGACAATGGACAATGTGACTTATTGAGCCTGATGAAAAGTGGACAAAAAAAGTACTATTCTAGCTGTTTTACACCCTTTCTCTTTCGCCATCTCAACTTCTCATAGTTTCATTTCAGTTATAATGTCATGGTCTATGGGCAGGGGGTTACTCACAGGGACAATGCAAATCATCACAGGTGTCTATGGGCCTTACCATACAACTGAGCACAAGCAAGACCCACTGGGTTCTACCTACTACTATTGGACCCATGAGCTCTCTGCCCCAAACAAGGGATTGCAACTGCTAGGAAGGGTTTCACCTCATGGACTGAAAACTGATTCCTACCAACTCACCTGCCTCATGCACCAAGGCACTGGCTAACCTGGGTCAGGGATGATGCAGAGCACATGAACTTAGCCCATAACCTCCCCACTACACCTAGGCTTCCATCAAGGATGAAACACGATAGTAGAACACAGTTTCCTCCCATCAGTGTGACCCAGAAGACCAAAAACAGTGGTGAAAAAGCAGGCAGCATGAGGTCAGGCAGGGCCTGGGTCACCTTGGGTGGGAGAACTAGTCCTAAGAAGACAGCAGGACACACGAGAATGACTGAGCTGAGGCTCCAGCCCTCAACGTATGCACCATTTTCCCATCAAACTTAATAAAAAACACAAACTCAAAGATAAAAAAAAAATAAAATAAAACGTTCAAGAAAATGGCCACAGAACATTAAACCTGAAGTATAAGACCTTTCTGAACACAGATGCTTACTAAATGCACCGGTTACATACAAATGTATGGCCTCTGCTGATGCTGATCTTTATATGAGAAGTGATTATAGTTTTATTATCTTATTTAGTTATCTTAATTGTCTTGCTTTATCCTTTATAACCAAGAATCCCTTTAAAGGAGCACAATTATCTTCCACTGGCCATACCAGTAGAACATGCCCTCAAGCTCTTTCTGAGTTGAACAATCCATCACTTGGCCTGGAGCAAAAAGGAAGTTTCTACCTTTCCAGTAACATCTGTGTTTCTTCAATGTGGACCCAAGAATCATTAGGATTCTTTCTTTTGGTTCCCTTCCAGGGTCATGTAGTACTGGAGCAAGAATATATACTTCAAGTTTCATTTCTCCAAAAATTTGTTTCTGGTTTCTCTCTAGATATTACTCTCAAATTTCAAGCAACATATGAACACCAAGTTCTCCCATAGGAATTCACATTTAACTCTACTAGCAACACGAGAATGGACCTTCATGTTTTTACAGTACCTCAAGCATCCATCCAGAGCATAGAATGGTAATCTCTTTTTGTAACCTAATCTTTACACATTATTTTCGTTTTCAACTTCTTCACTTAGCTTACTAAGGAGAAATGCAACCACCTCAGCTAGGGATATAAAAGATTCTCTCTTTAATTAAACCCTCTCTCCTAAAGCATCAATGACCATAAGTTCCTCTCCTCCCCATCACTGTGACACACATACTGGAAAGACAATGGGGTGAGTTGCTGTGATAACAGAACTAATTTTGTCATTTGTCTGTGGAAAGGGATCTACCCCAACTCTGTATCTCACTGATTACTCTTAGAATGCAGTGGTATTTTATTTTCAGCTGTGGATCTTGGCTTCTAAAACTATAGGGAAAATCCTATTCAATATGTTATAAAATGAAGTTGGATAATAAAATTGAATATATAACTAGTAACAGTGTTTAAAAATATGTTCATTACTTTAGACACTGATACTTAACAAAGGAGGCCAATTTTACCCTGAAAATTTAAAATGATTTCAAAGTTGAACAGATAAATGCAATTAAATAGGCAAGATTCATTTGATGGGAATATACTTAAAAAGATTAAAATATACATATATACTTATTGCTGATAAAATAATTTATGAGTATCTATCATCTATCCATTTATCTAATCATGTATGGATAAATCTGGTTATCTAGCTATGTATCATCTAGCTATATATGGATAAATTATCTATCTATCTATCTATCTATCTATTTAATCATGTATGGATAAATAACCTGGTTATTTTCTCTTAGCATCTTCAATTCTGCCTCTATTTCAGTATTCACTTGAGTCTGTTGCTGAAGTAACTGCTGCATATTGTGAAAAGAAATGATGATATCCTTGAAAAAAGAAAACAATATATCAACTACTGAAAAAAACTTTGAGAAAATATTTGTCTAAAATCATTCTCAAAAGACTTCCTTGTTTTTTATTGTCCTTACCAGTTTAATTTCAACACTATAATAAACAATATACTAAAAATACAGTTTACGAATATCTAACAAAATTATGTGATTTCTTACAAAGTACTATTTTCAAGAGTTCCTCGGATAATTAACAATGTTTGAAATGGACCTTGAATTCTGAGACACTACTGAAAATGTGACGATTTCAAAACTTAAAATTGTATTGGCTTGTTCCCTAAACATTTCACTACAAAAATGTTATATTGCTAAATGGGTTAGGACATCACTGCATGCATTCAGAATCAAATGGAGTGAAAAGCAGAGAAGAAAAACAGGAAGAATCTCCTTTTACATTTTTAATAGAATATAAATACCAAGTAGATTCAAATGAGAGTATATCCTATAAATGCATACTCCACGAATATATACATTTCAACAATTATCTGCTACGGTACCACTAACTAAACTATCAAGGAAAAAACTGTTAATTTATATTTTTATTCTATTTAATTTTTTAACATCTTAAGTTTTTTCAACTTTATTAAGATATATTTGACATATAACATTGTGTGAGCTTACAGTATACTATGTGATGACTTAATAGATGTATACACCGCAAAGACGATTACCACAATAATGTCAGTTAACATGTCTATCACCTCACATAATTACCAATATTTTGTGTGTTGGTGAGGACATTTGGGATTGACTCCGTTAGTAACTTTCAAGTATATAATCCAGTATGTTAACTGATTCATCTTACTGTAGATTAATGCCATCATGCTGTATGGTATAAGAGGTGCACTCATCATCTTACACTGAAAGTTTGTACCTTTTGGCCAACATCTTTCCAATTCCCCTCAGGTTTATTTTTTCATGGTAGTATATGTGAGACTTGGTTAAAAAGGTACACAGGAATTCATTCATTACACACTAAGTGCTGGGCACTGACCTAGGATGACTCCATTTGTTATTTAACTTAATTTCTTTCCTGTATTACATCTGGTTTTTAAATATCTTACTAGCTGTTAAAATATCTTGTGATTGTTTACCTGTTTTTCTTTTCGAATGTTGGTAATCTCTTCACTGATCTTCTTATTTAATTCCAGTTCCTTAAAAAAAAAGACACAGTTTAAAGTTAGGATATAAAATTTGGCAAGTTCTATATTCCATTCAGTGGGCAACACATTTATGCATATCATGAACCTATTACTACTATAGAGTAACATTTTGTTTGCTGCTGACACAGCAACTCTGGTGAATTAAAGATGGCATTAGATACCTGATACAGGTTGGTACAAACATTTGCACATTAATGGGTAAAACAAGAGCATTTCTCATCTCAAAAACTTTTCTGGAGATACGACTGTATCATAAGATTATCTGATGGGTATAGCCAAAGTTTAATGTTATATATTCTTGATGATAATGGGAAAAATAACTAATCTTTAAAATTTTACATTATCTGTTACCATGTATTTTTACAAAAAAATATTTTATATAACCCTGAAAGCCTTACAAAAATATTAATTTCATAAACATGAGCATTTAATTATATACCATGTTGAGTCTTTCTTGAAGTTCTTGAAATTTTTGCTCTTTAATTATTAAATTGATGTTTTCTTCTCCCATCTTATGTTGATATGTGACCTTGAACTTTATCAAGTCTGAGGTTATGTTTTTTAGTTCCTTAACATAAGAAACATCAAACAGAAAATTCAGTATACATATTTCATCAAAGCAAGGTACTTTTCTGACAGTTTTAAGGAGGTCTATTTTTAAACCTTTACAATTTATTATCTTTAATATACCAAGGTAACCGTATTGGTCCATCAAGGTCTGTTTGCCTTAGCTCCGGAGATTCACAAGACAACTAGCCAAGGTGACAATGTGATTTGTGATTGTGGAACAGGCAAAGGTAGAGAAAATATAAAAAAATATATGATCATAACTCTTAAAAGAGTATACTAACTAAATGATCTGAGTAGCAGCAGGGCATTTTCATTCATTATTCCACAAAAATTTTGAGATAAGATATTCTGAGATGATAAAACAGTAATAGGCTACTGATTCCTAAATAAACAAGAAAATTTTATGTAAGAACAATTTCAATTTAATGTGACAAATGCTTTATTATGGGAATGTAGAAGAAACAAAGTTTAGTTGAGAGAATAAAGGCATTACACAAAAAGTGGTATTTGAACTAAGTATTTAAAGATAAATTTGCAAAGGAAACAAAAATGGGGTACACAGTCCAGGCAAAAATATTCTACATGTAAACTGAAATGTGATAGAGAGTGATATTTTTCAGGGAAACTAAGATGATATGGCTAAGACTCGTTAGATTATGGGTGAAGGGGAAGGAGTATTAGTAGTTGTGGCTAGAAATTTGACAAGATTCAAATACTGAGTGGGATGTGAGAGTCAAAGTAAGGAGCTTTAATTTTATCTGATAGAAGATGAGGAATTAGCAACTGAATTATTTTTAAGAATAATGTAACAAAATTTGCATTTCAGAAGAGTGTTGGAAGCCGTGGGTGGGAAGAATGGACAGAAGAGATTGAGACACCCGAGAGAGATGAACTGGAGTCAGAGATTGGGGCTTAGTGAGATGTGCTGAGTGTTTATTAGAGGTTCCAAGCTCTCTTAAATACCCTGGTAAAGGAATGGTTACAATGTGGTAGTAGGAAAGGGTAAAACCAAAATCCTGTGGTAGGTATAGGATGGGGGGATTCATTATCTAGCAGAAAAACACCTGTAGAGGTAAACGCCTTTATCTTTCAGGGAAATGTCTCTCAGGTGGGTCAGTCATAGGAGGTTAGGGCGCTCTTGTTACAGGTAAGAAAACTTGCCAGGAACCATCTCCAGTGTGCAGGAGATGGGTGAGAATAGATAAGGGTGTGCCTGTATCTAAGGCATATCTCTTATCCATTTTCTGAGCTCCACAGAAGAGTAATATTGGCAACACTATATAAAACAGAATTGAGAAAGATGCAGAGAAAGCCTTCTTTGTGAAGGCTTTCAAGTACAGCAAGTTTAAGAGAAACTATCCAAACCCATTAAATCCAGATCCTGAAATGGTATATGATTGAGGGTACTGTTGTTCTATGTATTATTATACTAAATATTCAAGGATATGATTTTCACAACTCCCTTTGAATTCTATATTCTAAGAGTCAAATGTCCAATAGTGAAGTGGAAAGTACCAGATGCTCACTTTCCAAGCCTGAAGCCAAACTTTGGATGCAATCTCTTTTGGACAGTAGATCAGGAACTAGCATCACAAAGAAGAAGAACTATTACAAATCTATTTGTTGGAGAGTGGGTAGTGGTAGTAACTTCAAACTTCCATGGGCACCAGTGATGCACATGCTGTGGTATACTCAGTGGGCATTTTATGCTGTGGTCTTGAATACTGCAGAGACTGCCCTGTCTCTGGCCATTCTCAACTCTAAGATGACAAGTATCCCAGTTCCTTTCATGAAAAATCTTACAGTTAAGAATATCAATACTTCAACCTTTTCGAACGGCACAGACTCTTGGAGAAGAGCTCCAGCACACCCCCCGCTGCAGCCTACCAGGCTGCTGGCGGGGGTGGGGCACAAGAGTGAGCCCTGTACCACTCAGGTCCAGGGATCTGGCTGGGGAAAGGGGACCCCCTCTGGTTTACTCCAAGCTCAATCAAACCTGCACTAGAAATGAAAAATCCAGTCTCTCCAGCTGCAGATATAATGCAGAGGAAAGGAAGTAATAACAGCCCTGGATACACTCACCACCTAGGCTGAGAACCACTGAGACAAGAAGGTGAAACCAGTGATTGAGGTGACCTGTCACAGATTCTACTTTCATTGTCTCTGGGACTGGGGAACCAAACGCTTTGTCCACAGTTAAGTGCACTGTGAATGCGGTTCCCTTTACCAATCAATGGGGGAAGAAAGCCACAGAGAGATGGCTGTGGCCCCAAGGCAGAATTGCTAATATGAGAGAGGAGAGGAGCTGGAACAACCACCTGGGGAAATCTGTCCCCAACAGGGAATGCCTCCACCACCAGTACTGGGAGTTGGATTCCCAAACCAAGATATCAGAACTGTACAGCACAGAACCAGCAACATGTGACAGACACCAGAAAGGATCCTGGAGAAGTGCACCACAGATCTTCCCTACAAAAATTTCCTGATGTTTTCAGCCTGACTATCTGCCTAAGCTATTCCTGGACATCCGAGCAGCCTCATTTGCTCCTGTCTAGGAGCACAAGTTTGCACCCAGGAGAAAGGACATAGTTCCAGAAAAAGAAAAGACCAGTGGGTCAAACATGGACCAATGACTGCAGTGAGAGGAGCTAGAGTGACTAGATGGGGAAAGGAAGTAGGATGGGGAATAAAGGGTACAATATTGAAAGGAGGACCAAACCTAAGGGGAACGACAACCATAAAAACATGACCAATAATATATAAAAATTTACAAAATAATTTTTTAATGGAAACAAAAAGTACCAGTGCTTCAAAATTTTAAGAACTATTTAAGAATTGAATAATAACAACAATTCTTTTGTAGAAAAATTTTTGTTCACTGGGGTGGTGGGATTTTCTTCATTATACTGGTATTTTTTTTTTTACAATAAACATATTTAACATGCAGTTTTAAAATAGTATCTAAAGCTATTAAAAATACAATCATGAAGAGTTGTTACTTAAGAGATGATAATGAGTCCTAAAGAACTCTAACATTTGTGGATTAGAGAAATTAGTGTACAAGACTGAGAGGGAGAATCAAGTGAAATGGAGAAAACCAAGAATGGGGTTATCAAGGAAACTGAAAAAGACTGGAAACTGAGGCTGCCAATACCTCCAGAATTCTATATATGACTACCTCAGGCATCTAGAAACTCACCCAATGATCTCTTAACCCCTAGTAAATCCAGGAGAAAGGATTAATTAGTTTACATATTCTCAGTTTACATATTCTGCTTAGATACGTGCACTGCATAAAATAATTTTAAAGTATATGTGGATCAAGCAGCAGGGCTCTCAGAAAAGTAGGCAAATTAATTCCTGATACAGAGAGAACAAATAGTATACGCTGAATTATGAAAGTAGTCTAAATGAAGGCAGTAGGTCTTGAAGAATGAGTGGTATGTACATTAGATTTCTTTCATTTGTCACTCTTGATTCACTCTCCACCCTTTTCCACACTACTCTGTGTGTGGACTGATGTGTGACAGGGCAAATAGGATCCTGTGCCTTCTGGCTCCTGTTGGGCTCAATCTATGGGAGGTAACAGGAGATCAGTATACCAGAAAGTGTGTGAGGTATTTACCTAGCTCCCTCCCTAAATGACCATAAATTGTCAGGGCTCTGTAATTTGACCAGCTTTCTTCTACAGCTGAACCCACAGCTCTTTCCAGGTTCCAGTACTTGCTTCTTTCCCTTTCAGGAGTAGGTGTTGTAATCATCCACCCCACAAACACTTCTATTGCTGCATGCTTCATTCACTGTGCCTTGATGGTTTCCCTTAACTCTGCCCACATATTTGTACATCATTTTTTCATCAATTTTTTTGATATGCCATCTGTTTCTTGCCCCAATACTGTCTAATACAAAGACACTGAAAGAAATGGATTTCAAAGTTTTGAATTAAATAGAGTGGAAGATACTTATTAGGAAGCAGTGCTGGACATTAGAATAGGGTCACAACAGGAAAGCTCTGAAAAGCCAAACTAAAGAGTTTGAGATTAAATCAAAAAGTACACCTCAAACTCACACAATGTTTTATGTCAATTATATCTCAGCAGATAGAAAAAAGTTGGGGACCTGATTTACCAAAGAGAACTATTTGATCTAGCACTCCTTTTATATATACAAGTATCTAGCACATGTCAGAAATATGAAAGAAATACAGTAAGCTACTAATTGAATAAAGTTGGTCTGACAAAAAGTGAATAAAAACTGGAGAAAAGAACATGGCTAAGAAGCTATTTTAATAATCCAGGTATAAGATGATAATCAGAGTTGAAAATATGATATATTCTAAATAGATAATTGACTGGTACTGGGAGTAAAGGAAAAAGACATTTTCAAAGATGATTCCAAAATGAATCAAACTTGATTCCAAGGCTGGGCACGGTGGCTTGTGCCTGTAAGCTTCAACCTATGAAGCGGCTGGGGCTAGGGATCGTAGTTCGAGTCCTGCTTGGGGCCCGTAGTGAGACCTAGTTCCAAAAAAAAAAAAAAAATAGCTGGACGTGGTGACACGCACCTGTAATCCCAGCTACTTGGGAAGCTGAGACTGAGGACTGCTTGAGTCTGTGGTACCCCGGGCAACAAGAACCTGCGGTTCCACAGGCAAAAATAGCGAGACCTAGTCTCAAAAAAACAAACAAACAAAAAAAGAAACAAAAAAAAAACAACCCAAACATGATTCCAAAGTCTAGATGAAGCTGTAAGAGGGACCTGTGAAAAATAGAAGCATGAAAATGGAAAGAAAATGATATGTTAGTTTCAATAACAAAAGAAATTAACGTAAGCCAGAAAGATAAAGAGAAATACTGGATGATCTCACCTACATGCAGGATATAGAGAAAACAAACAAATGGACAAGTAAAATTTAAAACTGTCAGAACAGAACAACAGAGGAGGAGGAGGATAAAATTGGGGGAAGGGATGAGCACAAGAGATTAAGATGATGGTACACAGGTGACAAGATGGTGGGAGAACATCGAGGTAGACAGCAAGGTAAAATATATGTGCAATCAATTTAAAAAATTAAATAAATGAACTGATTAAGGACATGAAACAAGAGATGAACAATGTTCTGAGGCTGCTGCTTAAGAAAGTCAAAAAGTCAAAAGTCTTAAGCTTGGGGCATAGGCTATTTCTATTCTTTTAAAAAAATAACCTAAACCTTTATTTTTATTAAAGTTTATAAGTGATGAATTTCCCCCAAAATCTTTTATATGCTAAGTTGTATTTTTTAAATACTGGTATGAATTTAAAATACATGTTTTTCTTTACAGTAGTGTTTCTAAAAGCTTACTTTCATGTTTTTTTTTTATGCACTAAAGCTATCATTTCTGAAGGAAAACTTTTAAGAGACTAGGTCTCACTATGGTGCCCAGGGTTGACTCAAACCCAAGGACTCAAGTGATTTCCAGTCTCAGCCTACCAGGTAACTGGGATTACAGGTGTGCGCCACCACACCCGGCTCTGAAGGAAAACTTTTAACAACATTGAAATGGTCTACCTGTTGAAGTAAATAGTAAAACAAATAAGAAATAAAATATTTGATGACTTTTTTACTAGTGGTTATTTTCTAGGGTCATTGCTAATGCAAAATTTCCTATGAGAAAAGGACAGTTAAACTAAGGTGTAGCACTAAAATCTACATTCACATAAAATGGCTTTAATTATAACTTCATACAAGAGTACTGGTTTTCTAAAAGTTTCCTCTTCTCTCTAGACTACAAAATTCAACAAACTTCTGCCTTTCTACACTTTTCAACAATTAAAAACAAGGGGCTGTTGTAATGAACTAAATTTTATAGGAGATACACTAAAACCTATCAATTCCTACTACAATAATTTTGCATGAAACAACAAGGAAATGGGAAGGACTTAGGGGCTGAAAACCAGGATATGACTGACAAAAGAAAAATTAATCACTTATTATTATTTTATTTTTCTTTAATGTATTACTTAATCTTAAGTGCATATTATGTTAGAATCAGGGACCTCCATAAAACGCTTTTCCACTACAAATATGCTTTTGATTGTATAGTCTTTACAGCTCTTAAATATACAGAACTTTAGTACATCGTCTGCTTACTAACCATTTTATTCAAAGCTGTTAGTGCAGCAAATAAACAGCACATGCTTTGATCTCATTAAATTACAACTTATAGTTTCTGGAGTCATAAATACTGTGTCTTTTCCTCCTTTACCCTTCCTTTTCTGGTATGAGGTAGTCTGTTAAATGTCACTATCTCCCTGAGTGTTCTGACATTTACTCAGACAAACAGCAGAGGTTATGAATGCTGCTCACAGATAGTATCGGGAATTCTTCATGACTGCCATAATGGTGAAGCCAGCATTCATGACTATAATACCTAGTTTCATCTAACAACTAAGTTTGGTCTGTTTAACCTTACTCCACAAAAAAAGGGAATTGCATCTTATCACACTCCAGCAACTTAACTATCCTGGACAAAATCATGAAACACTATGAAAGCAAAATAAAAATTATCTTTGGGAAAGTTAATGATAGGGGTTATTTAAAAGGTTTTTATAATTAGAAATTTTAAATGAATGATACAGCCAATGTTACTACCTTTATGAACTTTTGAAAAGGAAAACCAAAAAAAGAAAGTATCTTAAAGTCAGATGTCAAGATCACATAAAAAATACAAAATTACATAATGACTATGTAAAATATTTAAAATGGAATATAATTTTAGATTCTCACCCTTTCAGCAACTAGACCTGGTAGCCTCAAAGTTAATACGATTCTAAAGTTATCTTATTCTATCCATCTATACAATTTCTTTTCCAGGAACAAGGTCACTTTTCTATAGTGACAGGTATCACTAGCGAATGACATCAGCACATTTAGGTAGCCCTGGCCTAGGCTTTAAGACCTGGGAAGAAGGAGAGCAATTTTATTACATTTGTGCACATACATTATTTACCCTTTCAATCTCCTGAAGATTTTTTCTCCAAGGATTTACATGAGTCCCGTTTCCATCTACAGGTCAGTTTTAAATCATGTTGCAATATAGTTATAGAGTCTATTATGTCACAATGAAGCATGTATTTAATGAAAAAATAAACTTTCCTTTAGGAATTTGTGAAGTATAATCATTTCATAATGAAAAAACTAATTGTTGTATTATTCACACAAGAATTTTTCAAGTTCCCCAAAGATGCTAACTTCTTTCCTGCCTCAGGCTTTTACACAATCTGTTCCCCTACCTGAAACATTTTCTTTCTTCTTCTACCCCTTTGTGTACTAATCATTTGTTATCATGTTATCATACTGCACTTTTTATTCATATCACTTACAGTAGTTTAAAATTCTTTAAATTGTGATTATTTTATGTCTAACTCCTCCATTGTCCTATGAACTTCCAAAGGCTAGAACGTTTTATTTTCTCTGTACTCACATCATGAGTAACACAAAGTATCTGGCACACAGAAGTCACTCAAACATTGAAAGAATGAATGAATTATGTTAATGAGAATGGTACATAATGAATGCTTTTTACTATTCATGTCACCATAAAAATTCATACAATTGGTCACAAGTTAAAGAAATAATATTTTGAATAAGTAAAATTCAATTACATTTATCAGGATAGGTAACTCTTTACAACAAATAACTAGCCAACATTTTCCAGTAATATTTTTAAAACTTTAATTATAATTTTCATAATATTTAAACAAGTACAAACCATACCTTCTTTAGACTGCATATTTCAGATTCTTGTTTTTTATTTAAGGCTGTAAGTCTTTTGTTTAACTGTATTGCTTCCTGTACTGTAACATGAAAGACATACATTTTAGGCAATTATCACTAACATGAACAAAGAAAATGGTCTCAATGCAAAGTATACAATTACTATTGAATATAAACATTCATGAAGTTGCCATTTACTATTACTAGTATAAATTAATCCATGATTTTACTAGTATAAATTCATTCCCAATTAACTATATAAACAAATTTAAATAAAATAGCACCTACCATTTTGTTCTAACTTTTCATGATTCTCTTTTACCAATCCAAATTGACCTGTTATTGTGGTATAGTATTTCTCAACTTCATTCAATTGCTTTTGATGGTCTTCTTTAGCCATAAGATGCAGCTGGATTTTCTGTTCCTATTAGAAGAGTTGTTTTAAATGCTACACATATGTAACACACATACACATGTAAACACATGTTAAACATATATGCTGTTTTTAATAATTTTTATTAATGTCACAAAATAATACTAAGTACATCATGTAGAGGCAATGCTAGGAGATATTTCTAAACCTACCTGAAAAAAAGCACATCTCTGCAATGAAAATTATTTAAAGCTGCATTTCCCTTGCTAATAATCTCTTTTAGAAAATCAACTGATTGTTAAGCAGGTCAGTACAAAACAAAGGAGAACATTAAAGTAACAAGAAAATTTAGGGAAGACTCTTTTTTCTCTATTAGTGAGACACAATTTAGTACATAGCTTTCTATACTATATTAGTTCACTAATAGATACTGTACATATAATTCCATTTATTATTATGATGATGATGCTGTATGGGGTAGTCCCAAACCCATGGACTCCAGTGATCACTAGTCTCAGCTTCCCAAGTAGCTGGGATTACAGGCATGCACCACCACGCCCGGCTCATAATTCCATTTTTAATGCAGTGAAAAGGTGCTATATTCATTAATTTCAGAAAGATAACCTGCATTTTGATGATACACATCATCATTATACCACCTAGCAAATTTGGAGAAAATAATTTCAAATACATAGGGTTCAATTTGTACCAATTATGTCTCCAAGTTTTGAATAATAATGGACTCCACTACTTTTAGCTAAAGGATTTTGTTTGACTTTAAATTTTTAAAAGAAACATTAGCTTAACATATACCTATATAACTCAAAACCACTGTTTATGATTTTAAAAGAAAACTTCTTTATGATAAGAACTTTAAACAAGGTGGAAACAGAAGGAACCTACCTCAACATAATAAAGGACATATATATGCAAACATAATAGTCTATGGTGAAAAATGGAAAGTCTTCCCTTTAAGTTGAGACAAGAAAAGGACATCTACTGTCTCCACTGTTTAATTTAGTATGAAAGCAGTTTTAGCTAGAGCAATCAGAAAAGTGCAGGAAATGAAAGGAAGAAGTTGAAAAGGAAGTTGTTGAAAAGGAAGACGTGGAATTACCATTAGTCACCAAATCCAAGTTATAATAATCAGCCCTAATGACTCCATCGAAAAGAAATTAGATGAATACAGCAAAGCGGCAAGTTATAAAAAATCAACATGCAAAAGTCAGTTGCATTTTTATATAGAAAATGAACAAGAAAAGGAAATTAAGAAAATAACACCATTCACAATCACCTCAAAAGTAATTATATAAGAATCAACACACTCAAGCAGAGGGCACGGCCCAGGGAGTAGGTAGTAGGCTGCTCCCCTCTGGGGGATGCTGGAGCAACCGGGTGACCTCCATGCAGCCCCAGGGTTCTTCTCCTACTCTATAAGTTTGGGTGGTAGGGGCTGGAAAACTGCCAGGGTGCAGACTAGGAGGGGAAGAACCTCCTCTGGTTCATTCTCACCTCAGTCATTCCTCAGCTTGAACCAGAAAAACAACAACCCAGATACAGATATACTAGAGGAGACAGAGAAATAAAGGCCCTAAACACACCCATCACCTGCCCAAAAAGAGTATGGTCAGAACTCTGAGACACAAGACTGTGTAGGACGAGAGTGAAGACATATCACCAAGTAACACTGACAACATTTCTGGTGCTGGGGCTAAACTACCCATCCAGAGACACTTTTAGTGTGAGCAAGGAGCTCCCCAATCTCAGTGGGGGAGCAAAGCCACAAAGAAGTGGCAGTGGCCTATGGAGAAATACCAACCAAGAGAGAAGAGATGAGCCAGATTAACCATCTGCTGAGGTCGGCCCCACAGGGGAACTCCCCCACAATCAACAGCTGAGAAGTGGTCTCCCAAAGCCAGTTACCAGAGCTACAAGGCCAAAAAAGCTGCACCAAGGGACAAACATTGGGATAAATGGATGAGACAAGCAATAAGAACAAGGAGACACTGTAAGCAGAGATCATAAGGGTCTTGAGAAAAAGAATTTGTCTCCTCCACCAGAGGAAATCCCACAACGAAGAAATGAGAACCACTCTACACACCAGAATGACAGAAGGTCTGCCGACATATTCAGAAGGACCACCTGCCCCAACATCTGGAGATCTGATCAACCTGGTCTGCAGTGCCCCAGGAACACAAGACTTCACCCAGAAGGACACTGGTTTAGAAAATAACACAAAGAGACAAACAAGTCAATCATCAAACAACAACTGACAATGAGAAAGGAACTGGAGTGACCAGAGGGAGGACTAGGGGACGGGAAAAAGGAGGGAGGACCATGCCTACACACATGAGCTATGTATGCAAATAATAAGAAAAATAAAAAAATTTTAAAGAAAAAAAAATCAACATAACCAAAGAAGTGAAGAATTTAGACAATGAAAACTGTTAATGCATTATTAAAGAATTTAGTTTGTAACATAAGGAAATGAAAAAGATATTCCATGCTCATGGATAGGGAGAAACAACATAGCCAAATTGACCATTATAACAAAAATGATATCTAAATTTAATATAACCCCCATCAAAATACCAGCAGCATTAGCCAAAGAAACTGAACAAAAATATTAAAATGTGTATGAAGTTATAAAAGGCCTCAAACAGAAAAATCCTGAGAAAAAAGCAGAGAAGCAAAGGCATCATGTTATCTGATTTTAAACTATAAGCAAACAGTATTTAAAATAAAATATTGGGAGATTCCAGTGGGCCCAGCTGCCGCACCAAGGTACGGGGAGGGAACACGGGTTGTGGGCAACATGAGCAGGCTCTCTGGACTGTGCAGGGGTGGGGTGGGGGGGAGCCCTGCTGGGTGTGGGGGGGGGTATGTGGAGGATTAACACCCTCTGGTTTGCTCCTACTCCTGTCAGTGCTTATCAGGAACAAGAAAATTACAAATAACCCACCAAAAGAAACAGATGAGGTGAAGGATATGATTAAAAACCCTCAGCACACACTTCCCCTGGGTTGGACTCAAAAAAACTGCACAGAATGCAGAGCTGTGGAACCGATATAGAGACAATATGGCAGGATTGCTCCAACACCATCACCAGGGCCTAGGAGCTAGAATTCTGGTTCAGAATGGCCTCCAGCAAAAGTGAGGCATATCTCTGCTGGATAGTGGGAGGAAGGTCACAGATTCGGCAGATGCCCAATAACTGAGCAGCAAGCCAGAATCATGGAGACCAACCAGACCCAGACCCACATCAGCTGACATCCATCTCCTCAAAGGAACTCCCCAACCAATGAAGGAGTGGAACCAGGCTCTCCAAAGCTTGAGGCCAGAATATGACATGGAAAAAGAAAAAAGAACAATCAACAATAAGAAGATAAACAATCAACAACAAGAAGTAGAAAAGACTGAGAACAGAAAGGAGCAGACATCTTGCAAGAAAGAACAGCACCAATGGACTCCAATGAGCCGAGACTGGCTCCCCAACACAAGACTGAAAATCTGAGCAGCATGGTTTACTGTGCCCCAGGAACACAGGTCTTCACCCAGGAGGACACTGCTCCAGAAAAAGAGACTAAAGGGCTAAACATGGACCAGTGAACAGTGAGGAGAGAAGATGGAGTGACTGGGGTGGGGGAGGTCAGAGGGGGGGACATACCCAAGGGAAACAAAAACCATACAAAGATGACTGAAGTTGTATGATATGAAAATAAAAAGTCAAAAAAATCAAATAAAATATTGGTATAAAAACAGACCGATAGGTCAATGGAAAGAATAAAATACTTAATTCTAGAAAAAGACATGATGACTATCAATGGAGAGAGTCTTTTTTTTATTACTTTTTAAAATTTTTTAATTTATTTTTTATTCTTTAAATCACAACTTCAGTAAATGGTTTTCAGGATACCCCCCCACCTCTGACGCCCCCTCCATTCACTCTAATCCCTCTCTTTGTTGTTTGCTAGTCTGTGTTAAGTCCATTAGTCTTTCTCTGCTGTGGCAGTGTCCTTTCTTTGGGTGAGGGCTGTGTTCTTGGGACCAGGTGAACTGTGCTGGTAGGTTTTCAGTGTTAACCTTGTGTTGGACAGCCAGTCTATATTTATTTGTGGCTGTTTTCTTGTTGCAGGTTGTCATCTCCACTCCCTTTCTGTTGTTCTGCTGTTTTGCCTTATCGTTCTGGTGTCAGGTTTAGGTGGTCTCAACCCCAGCCAATGTTGGTGAAGAAGTCTCTCCATGGATTCAGGCATCTGTGATGGCCATTGTAGGTCATCTCCTCTACCTTAATTTGCAGCTTTGCTGTGGGGCCGATGCCCCCACTCTTTAGCCTTCCTCGCCTCTCCCATAGAGTGGAAAGGGGTGCCTGTTCTCTCAGAAAGCATCACTGAAATGAGGTGTTGGTTCTTTCAGACCTGGTAAGCACATAGGTGCGCTCCATGACATCATGTTTCTATAGCTGTTTCTCCAGTCTCGCATGTACTGGTTCTCTTGATAGTCTATTTCTGTGTCCAACTCAGGCTTGTGGGCTGTATTTTACCTGGTACCTCACTAGTTCTATGACAGAGTTTGTATTATTTATGTTCTTCCTCCTCCTGAAGATTAGCTGGGATGAGAGGGAAGTGAAAGGAGGATTCCCTCCCCTCCCCCCCTGCTTGCATGCCTATACCTCCCTGCATGGGGGCAAGGCTCAGATGGGTTGGCTTGTATCCCCAGGCCCCCTTGGGCTAGGGTCTGGGGAAAACATGCCCAGGCCAATCCAGGTTGCAGATGGCTGCCTTGTGCAACCATCTGCTGATGAATAGGGCAAAAACCCCACCTGGGTGCCCCTCCCAGGTTCTCCAGGTGCAAGGGGCTTACCCAAGGGTCATCACTGCCCTTGCTCCCCATTGGAAAGGAGCTCCACAGCCCAAGACCCTGGGAGGGCAGACAGCCAATAAGGCTGCCTGCTGGCAGGCAGGACTCTGGACCCTGCCCAGCCCCCATGCTGGTTCCTCCCTGCTTGGGAGTGGGCCTGGATTGCCAGGCATGGTTCCCCAGCACCCCTTGGGCTGCCCTGTGCAACCATCTTCTGGTAGATAGGGCTAAAATCCCACCTGGGCCCCGCTCCTGGGCTCCCCAGGCACGAGGTGTTTACCCAGAGGTCCTTGCCATCCTTGCTCCCTGCTGGGAAAGGAGCTCCAGCATCCCAGGACCCTGGGAGGACAGACAGCCCTTGTGGCTGCCTGCTGGCGAGCATGGCTTTGGGCCCTGCCCAGCCTCCATGCAGGTTCCTCCCTGTGTGGGGGAAGGGACTGGATGGCCAGGCATGCATCCCCAGGCCCCTTTGCGCTGGGGGTTGGGGAAAACATGCCTCGGCCAATCCGAGCTGCTAATGGCTGCCCATGCAACCATCTGCTGGTGGATGGGGCTAAACCCCACCCAGCCCCCCTCCCAGGCTCTCCAGGCATGAGGGGCCAACCCAGGGGTCACTGCTGTCTTTGCTCCCCCTGGCAAAAGAGCTCCAGCAACCCAGGACCCTGGGTGGGCAGACAGCCCCATGAGGCTGCCATGCTGGCAGGCAGGGTGCCCTTTGTTTCTGGGTCCCATTTAAGGGGTCCCCAGACCCTAGTGCCGCCCGCAGGGTGGAGATGTGGTGGGAGCCTCACTCCTGAGTCAAAGGAGGGAGGCACAGGACAGGAGGGCATCCAGGGAGCTGGGTGGCCCAGCTCAGCGACAGGAGCCAGGCAAAAACATGGGCAGAGTCAGGAGAGTCTCTTTAACAAAGGATGCTGGGAAAATGGATGGCCACATGCAAAAGAATGAAATCAAAAAGCCCAATCAAAAAATGGGGAGAAGAACTAAAAAGACACTTTTCCAAAGAGGAAATACAAATGGCCAGCAGGCACATGAAAAACTGCTCAACTTCGCTAGTAATAAGAGAAATGCAAATCAAAACAACAATGAGATACCACCTTACACCAGTAAGAATGGCCCACATCCAAAGAACAGACAACAAGAATTGCTGGCGAGGATGTGGAGAGAAAGGAACACTACTACACTGTTGGTGGGAATGTAAACTAGTCCAACCACTATGGAAA
>PVHY01018045.1:0-30060 GCA_004024945.1 Uropsilus gracilis
GCCAACTAGGACAAGAATGGGATCACCATGTCTGACTTCAACCAGGATATTCACCCCATGTGATTGACTTCCAATGGGATGAAGTGTCTCCTTGTATCTTCACGTTAGGGGTCTGTTAGTAGAAAATGAGAGAAATTGGTTCTTGGATAAGCAGTTATTATGTCAGCCTCATAGAGTAGACACTATGTCTGTGATAACTTGAAAGTTCTTCCTGTCATTGATCAATTTGCCTTTATATATACCTTCATCCACTAACTTTAGTGCACAGCTCAGTTCTGGCAGATCTTGGAGGTTTAAAAACCAGAATCCTCATTCTCAAGTCTCCTGAAATTTTCATCAACCTTTTTCTACAACATGCAAGAGTGCTCTCAAAAAGAGACTGACAAAACATCCAGGAACGCCACATAAACTTCAGAGTTTGTCAGCATAATTTTATTTTACCATTAAAAGAAAGTACTTAGGATATAGGCAAGACCTAAATGAAACTCAGAGGAGGAAATGAACTTGCTTGTCCAAGTTGACATATTATTTTAGTAGACAGGAATGCTTAACCAGATGCTTCTTTCCCTGTTACTCAGAGTCTGCCTACCTGTGCCTAGGGTCCCCGGGGCAACTGCACCCGCCAGTATAGAGCTTGCAGTCTGCCCTAGCTTTTATTCCTAGCCACCATACTAGGTTCCATGTGACAACATCTTTATGTCTCTTAAGACAGCTGTAATTAGTTTCAGGTTTTTTATTTAGATGAAGATAATGAGGAGAAGATAGCATTAAATTTACTTGACTGAGGTTGTATGTGAGTTTGCAGGGAGATTAAAACTTGAATCTGTATCACTCCAAATTTTATACTTTCCAATACACAGCCACTGGATCACTTTTTGTTGTAAATGGGAGGGGGGGGGTGTAAAGTTACAGACAGAAAATCAGACTTGAAATGTGAGTTTCCATAGCATTTTATAACATTATAACATTAATATAAGTTTTCAAAAGCCACCTGATCCAACCTGTCTATTTCCTTGAGTTAGAAAATTGCAGAATGATTACTGGAAAATTAACAGAAAACAGTGCGACCTTATAGTTTATTGTCCTAAGTGGGATATTTTTTGAAGGGGCAGAGAGTAATACTGAAAAATTATGTCAGGACAACAGGATTGTTGTCTAAGGATTATTCTAAGAACACAGAACATTAGGTGAACTGCACTCTAAACTATAAAGTAAAAGCTTACAGAAAGTAAAACCTAGGGAAAGAAAATACCCAATTTAAAGTTCTGGCATTTATGTTCACTTCCTATGCTCCAATTCTGTCTCTAAGAAACTTTCCTCCACGGCTCCATGTACAAAGTGCATCTGAATTGCTTTTACAAAGTGTAACTCCCCTTCTAAGATTTAAGTCAGGGATATTTTAGCTTTTTTGTTCCAGCAAATCTTGTTTATCTCCCTGTTTGTCTCCCTAGCCTCATTCTCCCAGCCAAGCTTTTAGGGAGGGGAGGTTCCAGGAGAGACATATGATGAAAAGAGCTTTATCCGCTAACACTGCAGGGAACATTGCACCATGGATCCGAAAGAGATTTTAAGAGTTCTGTTTGTGCTGGTTTCCTTCACTGCCCTCTAGGGAAAACTCTCCGGGGGAAGAAAATTGGCACTTGAGCCTGCAAAGATAGTGGGGAGATCTTTGTTCAACTTTATGGACCATGGGGAACTAGTTGGGGGCTTTAAGGAAATCCAGCTGAAAGGGAGCCAGCCAGGGGCCCCTATCAGTAGATGCAGGTGTGATTAGAGAAAGATGATAAACTTGTGTTTTTGTTTTCAGTTCTCGCTGATTTTTTTTTTTTATGGGAAGTAAAAGCTTTTGGCTTTCAGGTTCCTCAGAAAATGCTTGCTGAGGGGGTGAACGAACATGTTGTCCCAATTAATCTGACTGGCTGGATATGCTGGAGGAAATCAAAGGAAGCGGTGCCAGGGCTAAAGACCACTGTGAACCAAACCAGCCGAGATGGGAGTGGTATATCCCCCCAAGGACAAGGGAGACTTAATCTCTGCGGCCCTGGTCATTCTTCTTACAGCTGTGGTACACCAAGTCTGCACACAGGCCCAACTGCAGGTGTGGTGTGTGGTGATGGGGATGATCCAAGCCCCCGCGTCATCAGCAGGAATGTGCAAACACTTGAGGCTCGGACCAAGCCTGCCTGAGGCTCCATATGCTGTTTCTCTGCTACTCAGCCCCTGATTGATGAGAGAAGCTTCAGGGAGGGGAGGGTGAAGAAGGGGGAGTACTTCAGGTGCTCCAAATTAGGGATAATTCAACATATTAGCCTAATGAAGTCAAAAAGTTAATTTGTAGCTGCCAGCTGTTGAAAGGAAAGTTATAAAGCTCCACGGCCCGACACAGCCTCGTAGGGGGGATGCTGAGGCAAATCGAAACACGCAGAGGACTTTGAATAAACACAATCAATGGTGTCAGCTGAGAAAAGCTTGGCAGTGGCCAGGTGGCCTCATGGAAGGAGAGATAATGGAAATAATGACGGTAGGTGGCCAGAGTTCCAATGGGGAAAGAAAGGAATATTTCTTTGCTCTGGCACTGGATCTAATCCCTGGCTTAAAGCTCACTGTTGTCAGCTGATGCCAGGTTTAGAGGCCCCTGTTACTACACGGATAACACAGTTAGTGTCAGTTCTTGCTTTCCAGCCTCCCCTGGCAATTTATATTCAGCTGCCTCATCCTGCTATTTTATTTTTTAATCTACCAACTAGATTTTTTTAAAAACTGGCTCATTCCCTGCATTGACTCAGGAAGCATGCATTCTAAATCAAAAGCAAGCTCTCAGTTGTCATATGAAGGAGAACAGAAGTTAGGTCCAGGCTACAAGGCACATTGACATCATGGCCCATCCACATATAAATGTTACCAGGGATCAGAGAGGAGGGTAACTTTAAGCCATTATCCACCTAAGTTATTATCCTGGAAAAAAATTCAAGTAGTTTGAGAAGGTTGTGTGTGTATGTAGGGTAAATGAGTTGATCAGGCTTTTTGCCCTTCTATTAACTCTATGACCAGCGCCTGTGGTATGGTGTCCTCATTATTGTACAGCCTAAACTCAGTGGATATGTGCCTGTGTGAGTGGATACATCCAGGCCTAACAGGAGAGGCTAAAAGGGCAGCATCAAGGCAGAGTGTGGATGAGGAGTGGAGAGCATGAAAGGGAGGGAATGTAAGAGAGAAAGGAAAAACGCATAAAAGAGCATAGAGAAAGAGTGTGAAGAGTCCTGGGAGACTGTGGGGCTTACCTGTCTGCCTATCTCCCAGCATCCCTGCCCCTGCTGCTGTCTTGCCTCCTTGCTTGCCAGTCTCCCTGCCTGTGTGTCTGTGTACCTGGTTCCCTGAGAGAGCATTAAAGCTTATAAAATCTATGAAGGGCTTCAACATTCTTCTTCCACTGCTGGAACTGACAAAGAACCTACCCAGATTAGCATGCTTGCATTATAGTGTATTATGCATAAAAAAAACATGCAGGTAAAAAATGAGGATGTTTGATTTATTTAAAATCGTTGCACAAACAGAACTGCTTCAGCCTACCACAACATTTAATAGCTATCAAAAAAGAGCACATCTCCTTGTGTTTGTGTTCAAACGTCTGTGTATGTCCTTCTCTAGCATACTACCATTGCCTCCAAGAAGCTCCGTGCTCCTGGGAGGAAAAATTAGGTCTGAATAAATATCTACTGAATGAATTCAAAGATACTTTTTACAGGGAAGCCATCATAATCAACGCTGGTTCTTATTTTTACTGCCCTCGGATATAGAAAGCTGTTCACAGCATGTGTTTCAACACTTAATCATCCACAAAAGTTTTTTAATTGCCTTGTATCCTCCTCTGCCCTGAACACTGCTCTTAAGAGCATTGCAACTAATTCAAATGCATATTTAACTGGCCTGCTGTCTCTGGATTGAGTTGGGTCTTAACCTTAGGAAAGAAAAATGCATCTATTAGATCGGGGGCTGGTCATCTGCAAAAAGATTATCCCCTTGCTTGTTGGAAAGTTATGTAATATTGTGGTTGTAAAATTAGGTCTTAATATCTGCCTGGTGATTAAGTCTATAATCACCTACTCAGTGCAGTGATTTAGGAACTTGGTAAACGAACTGTTGAGGCTTTTTCCCTGGGGCTAGAAGCTCTACCAGCTGCAGTGTTTGTAATGACAACTAAGAGTTCCATAATACTTAGATCTGCCCTGCACTGGGTCTGTCTCAATTTATTAAGTCCTCTCCACAACTCCACACTGTTGATTTTCTCATGAATAGTGGGAAGAATTATCACTTAACAAATAAGGGAAATGAGGTTCCGAAATGTTAAGTAAATTGTCCAAGTTATATACAACAGCATGTAAGTTGTGAAGCTATCATTTGAGTTTAGGACCATGTAGATTCTCAAACCCATTATATCTGTGTTTTTCGATTTAGAGGACAAGGCTCCTATTGCTTCATGTAAGGGAGGTCTTCAGGAAAGTTTGTGAATTCTGTGACATTGACAATCTACCTGAAATACATGAAGACCTTTCTCATTATTTTGCTTTCTAAGCAAATATAACTGTTAGTGAGCAGCCTGAATAACACTCCAGGATCTGCCTGCTCAAAATGGGCTCTGCATCCACCACATCAAGACAAACATACTCTTAATGCCTAAGTCCTTCAATGGAAAATAACTTTAATATAATTAGTGTGCAATAATACAGTTAGTGTGCAATAGAGAGAAGACAAAAAATATAGTTAAAATAGTTTTCAATTAAATGCCCAGAATTACCCATTCCCTCGTGGGTAAATTCCCAGAGAGGAAATTGACAGGATTGGCCCAAAGTAGGGACATTGAGGGCCAAAAGCTTGCCACACGTCTAAGGCAACATCTGGTGTGGACCTGTAGGAAAGGGATAGAAGGGACTAGAAAAGTCTGGAAGGAAAAGATCAAAATCAATACAAAGGCTGCCATTATCACTGCCTTATGGGTCTGTCACCCACATCTGTCTTTCAAATGTCTCTTTACATGCCCCAAGTCCCTGTTATAATTACAAGACTGAGAAGCAAGTGCAGCTTCACGTTATCTCTCTACCACTTGGGCTTAAGGTTTTCTCTTCATTTCATCTTCCTCTTCTTCTCCCAGGCTTTTCTAGCTCCACCTCATTTCCCAATTGCACCCTTCCTTAAAGTAGGGCAAGGAACCTGAACCTCTAGGGATAACCATGTAAGTTAAAATCCAAATGTATGTTTATAAACATATTCCTATCAAGGGATAGCAAAATAATGTCAGGGGAAAACTTAAAAAGCAGTATTTTACTTTGATTTAAATGTGGAAAAGGAATAAGAAAACAGCAATGTAAGCCCTGCAATCTCAAACATTTTAGGCTGCATCAAAAAGGATAGGGCCCCAGCCTGCAAAGATGCCAAGCTCCATGTACCAGCATAGTTACCAGTAGGAGGTAGTGAAAATGAAGTGGTGACTACATCTATTCTTAATACTAATGAAAAATAGCCATTTGTGTTGAGATTTCAATATTGTGACAAAGCTAAGATTATTCGTACCTTTAATTGAATAAAACAACTTTACAAAATTAAACTTCATTAAATTTTGCAATCATGAATTGATTGGTGACAGTTTTGATTAAGTATGTGGCCTGATTAATTTGCACTAGCCCACAGTGCTTTAAAGGTATTAATACTAATTTGTGAAACACAATTACAAATTAACATGTTCTGTATTATTGAAGCAAAAATACTGAGAGAAATTAGATATAAGCCCAAACTTGAGGCTATATCATTCAGCCATTAAACCAAACATTAGTAATTTTATTTCATCATAACAAACATCATGTATTATATTAAGCTTATGTTATTCATTTGAGTTTTATTTATTTAACAGTATTGTTTCTAATTTAACTTGTTAACTTGGGATTTACATTAGAGGTATCAATACATGAAACACACAAGTTACATGTCAATATGTTGTTACATTCTAACAAAATAAAGTGAGTACCAAAGGTTTATAATAATTTCATGTTTATTTGAAATAATCCAAATACATAGTGTTTGAGAGAGATTGCATTCCTTTTCTTCCTTTTAGAAAACAAACCAATTTTGGTATCTCAAGTGAAGATATCAAAGTGAAGTGAAGGAAACAGGAGAAAGTTATGACTAAAATATTACAGAAAAGGTTAATATGTTCCCAGTTAGAGAAGTTGCAATTTCATTTATTTTTTAAAAGAACTAGTAATAAAAATAGTATTTATCATCCAGTCCTCTTTTGTTTAAAATACACATATGCATGTCTGTACATAAAGAGAATTATGAAAGGATGAGCATCAAAATGCTGATGGTGATACCTCAGGTGGTGAGATTATACTATTTATTTCCTTTTCATACTTTATATTCTGTTCATTTATATTTCAAGAAGCATACTTTATATATTCATGGAAAAAAAGACCATTTTCATTGTGGGGAAATTATGCCAAAAATTGAAATACAAAAATAGCACCTATGTTATGTTTATAATTTAAAGATTTTTATCTCCATGTGAAAAATATTTGGAAAGGAATATTAAATATTGAAATCAGTGTAGAAAGGCTAAGGAGGTGAGAATAGTGTTGGATTTTGTTGCATTTACATTTCTGTTAATTTTTTTTGTACAATTATAAAAACAAACACTTATTCCAAGGACTATCAGAGGAAGAAAGGGAAGGAGGAAGATAACAGCAGAAGATATGATGAAAAACAGAACCTGAAGTCCTCAACCAGTTTTCCCAACTGTAGATCCAGACTATTTTTCACAAATAATACTCATTCTGTAAGCAGGTTTGAAGTGCCTATGCTATCATGGCAAGAGAACAAAATTCCTGTCCTCATGGAGCTACACTGGGGTGAGTGGGGTGAGATAAGAAGCCAAAAGTAATGTATATGTTAGAATCTGGAGTTACATAAAATAGAATATGGCTGGAAAGGTAGGCCTAAGAATGAAGCAGGGGGAAGATATAAAATTTTAAAAGCCTCATGACTTTTGAGCAAAGGTGAAGGAGTAAACAAGTGGTAGGGGAGAGATATTTGGGAAAACTTTTCTTCAGGAAGAGCAGCCAGTGTAAATATCCTAAGACAATATAAAACCTGTTTTAGGAATTGTGAGGAAGCTAATGAGCCTGAGTAGAGTGAGGGAAGAATAGAAGGATATGAATTGGAACAGAATAGGGATTAGGGACTTTACAGACCATTGTAAGGACTATGGTGTTGACTAAGAGAAATGGGGAGCCATTGGTATTATAGCAGATAAATACTTGATACTTCTAATTTTAGGATTATTCTACTGCTGTGTTAAAAACAGACAGGTCAGGATGGTAGGTAGATATTAGCCTATTCCCATAATCTAATATATCAGTCAGGATCCCAAGGAAGCAGTGATACACTAAATTGGGTAACTTGATCAATTATTTAGTAAACGGACTGTTACAAAACAGTAATCATAATTCCAATCCAAAAAGAATAGATCATTTAGTGTTACTGATCTAGTGTTTAATGTTACCAACCTAGTGTGAAAGAAATTTGTTGCAAGAATCTAATTATAGTGCCCTTGGAGTGGACTGCTCAATGGCAAGCAGTGACTGCTGCATGTAACCAGAGTTCCCAGGAACCCCAAGCTGTTAGGGATGCAAATTCTAAGAGTGTAGCTATGTGCACACACAGAGGCAAAGAAAGCAGACTCTGGTGCCAAAGATGTTTAATTTGTGTGTTTGTGTGTGTGTAAGAGAGTAAGAGAGAGAATGAGACCTAATAATACTCTGAAAACTACCCATCTCCCTTGTAGGCAAATCCACAGTCAAAGAGGCTCAGTTTGAAATGAAGTGGTCAAGACTAGAAAGCTTGCCACAAGTTTAAGGCATCTTCTGTCAGAATGAAAGCACCACAAGAAAGAACATAAGGCAGATCCCAGAGAGCTGTGACAGGAGAGACAAAATTCAAAATGTACTAAAGAATATACCACAAGATCAAGAAAACAGCTGCCATTGTCTCTACCAGGACCAATAACAAATCTTTCCACATCTCTTTCTCCAAGTATGCCTCCACTATGTATCTCTCCTCCCTGTGTCTCCTCTAAGTATCCCCTCTTTTCTCCTTTGCTCCCCTCCAAAATATAGTCATCTTTCTCCTTCCCAGATATTCCATATTCAGGAAGTTCATTTCAAAGCATGCAGTCTAAGGCAGCTGCATTTAAGCAGGGATAGGGAAAATGGTGCCCATTCATTGAACTGTAATATTCCTCCCCCTTTCACTGAGATGCATTCTATAAGCTGAGAGCTTGCTTGAGGAATGGAGCCAACATGCACTGATCCTGTGTATGTCTGGAATACATATACCAACCTTCCCTCCTTCTCATTTTTTGCTAATGTTCTCCATTGACCAAATCCAATAGAACCCATAAGACAAGAGACTCCTTGCTAGAGTCCAGGTGTTGGCAAAATATGGTAGACAGGTCAAATCAGGCCTGTGATCTCTTTCTGAAAAGAAAGTTATATTGAGATACTGTAGTGGTCATTCATTCTCTTATCTACAGTCACAAGGGAGATTATTTGGCCTGAAAAGCCTTTGATTACCCACACAAGTTTTTCTCCAGGGCACAAGGCAGGAAGTGTGGTAGATGTAGATCAAGGAGGAGGAATGACAGCTATCTAGTGCCTCAGGCTTGAGGTGATGATGGTTAGAATATGTTTTAGGTCCTAGTGTAGGATCTAGCTTAGTAAATGTTTTAGGGTCAATTGAAAAGCATGTGCTTTCTTTGTTTGATGAAGAATTCCATAAATGTCAATAGTGTCAGTATGATTGTTAGTGGAGGAGATCGTGAGAAGTGGCTGGATTCTGGAATTTTTTGTGTTTAGACCCTGAAATATTACAACTGAGTTGGATTTGAATTTTGAGAACAGATGAGGAGTGAAAGATGCCTCTTGCGATTTTGATCTGAGTAATGGGAAGTTAGAATTGTCCCAAGTGTTGGTGTCTACAAGAGGAGAAATGTCACTGAATGAATAGAGATGAAAAATTTATTTTGGGACATGTTATATTTTAGATCCCTATCAGACATCCTAGAGGTGTCTGCAAAACAATTCAATATACTGGTTTGTTCTAATGGGGGTGGGGGCTGTGGTGAAATCGGGGGTGTGGCATGACTCCCATCATCGCAGTAGTATGTTAGAATAGCAGCCATTACCAGGCACGGTGGTGGCACGTGCCCATAAGCTTCAGTCTATGAAGAGGCTGGGGCTAGGGATCACGGTTTGAGTCCTGCTCAGGGCAACACAGAGAGACATAGTCCCAAAAAATAGCTGGGCATGGTGGCGTGTGCCTGTAATCCCAGCTACCTGGGAAGCTGAGGCTGGGGATTGCTTGAGTCTGTGGTACCACCAGAAATGGGAGCCTGCCGTTCCATGGGCAAAAATAGTGAAACCTAGTCTCAACCAAAACAAAAACAAAAACAAAAAAAAAAAAAAAAAAAAAAAAAAAAAAAAAAAAAAAAAAAAAAAAAAAAAAAAAAGAATAGCAGCCATTGTGCCCTAGTGGGCAGAGACTTGGAGAAGGGAAGCCAAGAGCCTTCTTGTGATAAGATCACTGTGAGGAGACCAGCAGAGAAGAGGAGGAAGGCATTGGAGAGAAGCAGAGCAGGGCGGGAGGGAGATTGGAGGCCTCAGACCTGCCACTGCCATGTGGGGCAGCAGGACAGAATAGGAAACCATGTTGTGGGTTTCCTTCCCCAGCCTGGGTTAGTGAAGAGTCCAGGGAAGCCTGCTGGAGAAACTTGTGACCTGTGTAAGTGGGTTTGGAAATTTGGTACTCGAGAACTTGGTTTGACTTTGAAACTGTGAAGCTTGGAAGTTGTCTGGAGAACTGAGGAGAACTTTCTATGTTGCTGTTTCATCTTGAGACATCTGAAGTAGCTGTCTCTGTTGTGTCAAATAAATCTTGCTGGTTTCAGGACACTTTAGAGTTGAAGTTGAAAGAATGCCAGAGCTGTGTCTTTTTGGAGGAGAACTGAAGATGCCATCCTGGTTTCTTTGCTGGGTATGAATCTCTGGCTTTTAAAGAAGGAACAGTGGTGCCATCTTGATTTCATTTGGCTTGAAGAGAATAGTTGTGTCTTTGAAGAAGGCACAATGGTGCCATCATGGCTTCTTCATCTGTTTTGAAGGTGGGACAGCTGCCATTTTGTGCATGCATATGACTGTGGTAGCCATGTGCAATTTTTGATCTGAGACTGAACTGGTTGGTAAGATAATCAAAAGGGGGTCCCTGGTTAGCTCGGTGACTTTTGCCTACTTTGTCTTTTTAATGAATTAATCTGTTTTCACCTCCTCTTAAGTTCAGTGGTCTTGCTACTGCTTGTGTGAACTGGGACGAACCCAAGGAGTAACTGGGTTTATAGGGCCAGCTGCTCCTGTTTGTAAGTTTAGTATAAGTTTCCTGTTTTATTTGTTGTCTTACCTGATTTCAGTTCAGAGGAGAAAGATGCATTAAAATGATGAGGTAGAGTATCATCAGCAAACAGCTAACATTAGAATTCCTGTGACTACATGAAATCACTGAAAGTGAGTATACACAGAAGAGAGCAGGGATTTAACATTGCACCCTGGGGTCATTTTAAGTGCTTCACACAAAATGAATGCTCAATAATATTCCCATGATGTAACTAAATGTTACCACTATGGTACAGATAAGAAAACCAATATCAGAAATCAATTTCATCAAAAGTCACCCTACTGTGAGTACTCAAAAGTCAGTATTTGAACTTGACTCTGAATTTCAGAGACCATCTCTTTAATAGTTCAATAAACTGTTCATGTTTTTTTCCATGCTCATATTTTCACAAACTCAGGCAGGACCCTCAGTGCCTGTCACTTCCTGACCCTGTTCCCTAGGTTCTTCCTGCGTCTCTTGGCTTCCCTTCTGCTCCAGGACATACTTCCGGTGAGTCTCTTTAGGTTGTTGACTGAAGAACTGTTAGAACAAAAGGAAACAATTAATTAAAAGAAGCAGAGCAAAGAGGGGAAATACAAGCCATAAGTATTTGATTAATATAAAAGCAATATATTAATATAGATACAATGCAACAATAACATTAATTTTTATGTCTACTAAAATATCTGCAAACAAAAGTTCCAAAGTGTGTTTTCATCATCATTGGGTGGTGAGTAGTCTCCTAGTTGAACCTTTTCAAATTTAAATGGACTTGACTGTAAATGCATGTTAGTGTGTGTTTACATACATACATGTATATTTACATACTAGAAACTCACCCAGAAAGGGTCTGAAAGATAATCATAATCCTTCATTATGTAGAATCTCTATGGTTGAGTTGATAAAGTTTTAAAGTTGGGATATCTACACTGAACTTCTTCGCTACTATTTATGCTTAATATATGAAACCCCTCTATAATTCCACAGTTGATATCAGGTATCTAAGAAGATGACAATTCAAGAAAATCAAAGACTTTCCACTCAAAAGTAACAAGATCACACAATGTATCATACCTACTTTCACTGCAAGATAAGTGGTATCAAGAAAACAAGAGGCCAAAATCAAATTTTTTAAGCCAGATACTCCTAAAACCACAATGTAACTCTCAAGGTAACTTGATTCCCTCAAAGATGCCTGTGAAAATATTGAAGGAAAACATTTTACCTTCATCAGTTCTCCAAGAACTACTTTATACCTTCTTATTAATAGAAAGTTTAAGTTTATAGTTCTTTTTAATGCAATATCAATAAAAAAACAGCAGGAAGTAAATAGTAAGAATTTTATAGTCGTTCAAATGGTTCTGTGACATACTAAATATAAAATTCTGTGATTGCTTATGATACTGCCCTAGCTAATCAATTTATACACAGAGCTAGAATTTATTATATACACACGTATATTTATATAGTTATATAACAGTCCTGAACAAGTTGGCCCTCAGTCCCTTGACCCAGTTGAATAAATTAAAGGTTAGTCTCACACTACAGTAGATTTTCCAGGGGAAAACCACATTGACAGAGAGCTCTCTGCCAGGAATGTAAATCGCTGTGTGTGCAGGGGCTCCTCTCAAGTTGCTCGGAGCCAGTGTTCTGGTGTTCTCTCCCAGCATAGGCCTGTTGCAATAAAAGAAAGTCAGCCAGTCAAACTCCGCCACCTCCACTGCAAAGATATATGAACACTCCCTCCCTACGATCATCAATCCACACACACCAAGCATGTAAGATGCCATTCAAGGCTCTCACTCCCAAGTCGGGGTGGAAGAAAATGATGGCTGTGTACTCACCTGTGCCCTGCCAGCCTGAGTGCATAGGGTGCAGTTGGCAGACTGGTTCCAGGTCCAGCTGCTTAGGCTGTTGTTGAAAAATGTTGAATAATCAAATTGCCCATTTCTGCTCAATTGCTCTAATTTATTATCCCAGGCATTCTGAATGCTAATGAAAACTACCTATCATGCCAGTCTGTGTCACTCTATTTTATGATCTTATTAAAATCTCAGCGTTTCTTAGCCCGGTGACAGCAAGTGAGAGTAGGACAGCTGTCCTCCTGCCTCTAGTGAGGTTCCTACACCCGCCCTGTCACTGCTAACGGCTGAATGATTTAGGCCAAATGAGCAGTCTTGGAGTATTATTTTTATACCCATGACAGGATTGTATAACTTAGAGAAAGGCCATTAGTGAATACAAAGGGATAAGCAGGAGAGGGGAGTAGGTGAAAAATGGGCAAGTAAATCTTTGAATTTGACTCTTCATAATAAAATGCCCTTCACATTTAGATTTAATGAGCTGATTATCTCACCAGAAGGTTGGGGGAAACTCTAACCCATTTTCCCAGCTTTCCTCAAGATGCACCCAGTTACAAAGGGAGACTGGATGGCAACAGCCGCCTGGCTTTCCCTGGGGCCTCCTGGCCCTGTGGACAGAAAGCAGCTGCAGGAAACAATTAGCAGCCCTTAGAACTCCAGGATCATGACTGGAAAGGGAACCCAGGAGTTCATATGTGTGACTCAAATATGCTCGAGAGCTAATGTATTGTTAGCTATTTAGGCTTTTAGTATGTTTGTCAGTTCTTTGTATCCACTTCATTAAAATGGAAATAACACTCTTTTGCTAGCACCATATGGTAGAAACTATTTAATAGAGAAGCCTAAAGCCATATTGCTGGGGTGGGGGCAAGAGCCAAAACAAATTCCTCTCAATATTTTATTTTAATATTAACTATAAAAAATAGTATAATATGAAAACTTTCAGAGAAAAAATATCACTGCTGTTTTCCAATAAAGAAGTACATGTTTTTGGTTCCCTCTTGGACATGATTTATTTGTGAACGAAGCAGCATATATTTGATATTTGTGTGTATATAAATTGTGATTTCTTAAATTTTATGTTTTGAAGTTAAAGCAAACATTATTCTTTGGTTTAGATGGGGGTTATATTTAAAGCAATCTAGTTTTTATTATATGCATATATTTATGTATGTAGGTTTCTGTGTAAGTAAACATACAAACCACTAATGCCCCCTAAGCTCACCAATTTATGGGTCCTATGTCAGATTCCTATAGTATCAGACTCTATATTTATAGAATTGATAATCTCCCCCTGCTGAAAAGATGTTTATTACATTTCTCCAGGAGTTTGAAGCTTTATAATTGAGATGGAACATATTTTCACATTCCTGGGGGCACTTGACAATGTCTCTGCCTTTCTTACTAGTCTACTAGTCTATTATGCTTTAGTCTTGGCTCTATTGATATCACCTATACCTGTTCAAAATGGTTGGTGTGACTGTCCTTATCTTTCATTCATCTCAGTTCTTCTCCTAATCCAACCACCAAATGCACACTCCATTCTCAGAACTTTGTGTTACTGTGCTCCTTTTTTTACTGTTTGAAATTCTTGCTTCTCTCCAAATGCCTGATGTCACTCTCACTCTGTCTCGTAAGGAAATAAATTCTGTCCTCCAGCTTTTTGGCATCATAAGTTTTACTGGAAGTGGAGGGGTGGGAGGATGATTAATCCTCACTATTAATTCCAAAGAAAACAGCCACTAGAAGTTTAACAAAAGACCTCTCCATGACAGGAAGCTGAGTCTTCCTCAGAGAGTTGACATGAGATACTAGATACTAGCTGACTAGAAAGACCCTTCCCTCCAACTTAACCTCTATGCTAGGGCCAGATTCCTTCCCTCTTTATGTTGTATTTTTTTCAAACCTTCTCTGCAATCATATTTCTTTGTGACTCCATTAAATTTCGCATAAATAGCCATATTACTCTGAACCCCAGTTTTGGTTAGTGTTTATGATCAGACTCATAGTCTGCTGGAACCAAGGTAAATCACAAAATGAGGTTATACTTAGTGGGAAAAGCTGGGAGGGGGCAAATTAAATTCTTTCTTACCCCATGCATTTGCATATTCTGGATTTTATGCTGTTGAAACCAGTATTAGATGGTGAGAAGGATTAGAGGAAAGCAAATGGAAGAGAGCAAGTGAATCTAGAATTAGCTCATTCCAAGATTAAGTGATGGATTTCACATTCACTAAAAGGTATTTTTAAAAAACAAAGCAAAAAAACACAGTTAAAAAATGGGGAGAAGATCTAAAAAGACATTTCTCCAAAGAGGAAATACAAATGGCCAACAGACACATGAAAAACTGTTCAACATCATTAGCAGTAAGGGAAATGTAAATCAAAACCACAAATGAGATACTACCTTACACCAGTTAGAATGTCCCACATCAAAACAAATAAACAAACAAACAAACAAACAGATAAGTGCTGGCGTGGATGTGGAGAGAAAGGAACACTTTTACACTGCTGGTGGGAATGCAAACTGGTCCAGCCACTATGAAAAGCAGTGTGGAGGACCTTCAAACTAATGAAAATGGAACTACCATTTGACCCAGCAATTGCTCTTCTGGGAATCTACCCAAAGGAGACCTCAGTGTGGGTACAAAGGGACACCTGTGCTCAGATGTTTATTGCAGCACTATTTATAATTGCAAGGACATGGAAACAACCCAAATGCCCCAAGACAGAGGGCTGGATGAAAAAGATGTGGTATATATGCACAATGGAATAGTATGTATCAATTAAAAATGACAAATTTGATGATTTTTTGGTAACATGGATGTATCTAGGAGAAATCATATTGGCAGAAACAAGTCAGAAGGAAAAAGAAATCAAATGGTTTCACTAATATATGGATAGTCAAATGAAAATACACAACTGGTGGGTGAGGGGGACCAGTTGGAGTGCCCAGGGAGGGGAAGTAGTAGGGGACCCCCAGGGATCACAATGATGTGGAAAAAAAAATATATATATATATATAAATTAAATTAAAAAAGGAAAATAAAAGGTATTTTAAGATCCAAGCTAAACAAAGGGAGCACAAATGCCAGCTGTGTGATTCCTAGCTCAGCCAAACACCCAAGTCAATATTGACCATGGAGATGTTGAATTCTCACTTTTCCCAAATTCAACCAAAAATGAGGTCAAGGGAAATGCTGTCAGTTCTGTATATCACCTTGTAGGTGAGTTAAGATTTTTCCTTCATCAGCCTGTGTAAGCAGTATCTAGGGTATTGCATCATCCTCATGATTGTGCAGTCTAGCAGGCATATGAACATCTAAGTGTGCACAACTAGGCCTAGGAGAGAGGGGAAATATGGGTGCAGAGAGTATTAGAGAGCATACCTACAAGCATGAGAGAATGCCAGAGAGAGAGCCCAGAGATATATTCCTGGGTGCTGGTGGCTCATCTGCTTTCCAAGACACACACACACTCACCCAGCCCTGGCTCTGCCCTGCCCTGCCCTGTTCTGCTTCCCTGGTGTGTCTGTGTAACTGCTAAAACCAATAAAGAACCTATGCAGATTGGTGAGCCTGACACTTACCTCTACAATTGGTGATGAGGATTGGTGCATTTACACACCTGCAGTTCAAACATTTTTATATACCTAAATGTGCCTGCATAGATAACAAAAAAGCAAAACCATTTTAATGTTAGCTTCTTTCACCTTTTGCATTCTACTCTCTCACTGCTGGGGTGTTGCAAGCAACACTGCAATGGAAGAAGAGAGACAGGTTTAGTTCACCAACTGCCTAAGATATTTAAAAACATTGCAAATATATGTTTTTACTGCAATGCATTGCATGGCTTTGGGGTCTCATCCTCTACTTAGTTCACAGAGTGTACAACCTGTGCAGCTGTGCTCAGTAGCCCATATGAAGCTGTCTGTTAAATACAAAGAGTGAGTATTAACTTGAAGGCATGCTGAACAGCTATGTGATGCAAAGGAGCATTTTGATAAAAGGCTCAAGGTTGGGTAGCTCCCAATTTGGAAGATCAATGTACATGTTATATTTTGAATTCATCACTATTGAATGAGTAAATTGAATGATCTAATCCCTAGTTATCTCACTTGTAAAATGAGAGATGTAAGAGTAACTGCAAATTTTTAGAACTGTTGTGAAATGAAACTAGTTATCTTTATATATATTCTTAAGTAACTTGGCTTATATCGCTTATGATTTTTTTAAAAAAGGAAATAATACAAGATGTGATCTGTATCTTTTTCTCTTTAACAAATGTCTTTTTTTAATTGCCCCCCCCCCATCTCTTGTATTCCTGGTCCTTTTCCCACCACTTCTTTGTTAACCTCAGAGCCCTCAGACTGTTATTGACCATTAGCTTTTCTAAACATTTGACATTTTTGATTTGACTGTTGTATGAAATGTCCAATATTTGTTTTATTCATTCTGATTTGTTTTTGTTTCATTAACATCTTCAAATTCCCTCTATTTTATTGAAAATGGCTGCATTTCATCATTCTTGTGGCCATGATTATCCCATGGTGTATATATACACCACAACTTTTGATCCATTCATCCACTTTGGGAGATTTAGGTTGCTTCCATGTCCTATCTATTATAAATAATGCTGCTATATATGTTATAAAACATATTGGGTTTTTTGCTGACAGTTTTTTATTTTGTGGCAAATATGCTGAAATGTGGGATTTCCACATCACACAGTATTTCTATTTTTAATGTAAATTCAGATTGCTTTTTATTCATGGTACACATTCCTACCAAGTGTGTAATAGGGTTCCTTTTTCTATACATCCTCTTTTATACTTGTTTTGGGGAGATTTATAGATATATACCCACTTAAGGTCAACAAATGAGGGGATAGGTAATTGTAAGTGTTTTATTGGGGAAAATATCCTCTATTTCTTCTCCATGCAAACTTATTCTATTAAAGATTTATCACACTAAAAGGATGCTTTGCCTTTTTGAGCATGGATGCTATCTCTTTTTGAGAGTGGGCAAGCTTGGGGGGGCGTGTGTACCCCTTAGTTTTGTACTAGCAATATTAATAACAAAAACAATGCAGGCAATACCCCTCTTTATTAAGAAATCATTTTACAGGCATCACTATCCATCTGTAAGACATTTTCTGGAGTAGAGAAAAGCCAAAGAAATCTGAAAACAATATACTGTGTAAATGGTTCTGTTTTGTGAGGTGTAGGGTTGCAATTTCCATCACTATATATATATATATATATATATACATACCATATTCATCACTATTATATACATTTCACTATATATATATACACACACACACACACACCATATTCCTTTTAACAAAAATAAAATCTCTGTATATTACATGGGTGCAATGTATTAATGTCTTAAATACCTCTTTTAAATGTTCTTTCTTTCTTACTGGTATATTATATGAATGGTGATGGTGCTACCAATGATAAAGCTAAATATTTTAATAGTGTTGATATAGGTAAAGGTATGTATTCCATAAAAGCTATTTTTTAATGTCTTAAATTTTTATTTCATGGGTGATGCTAGTTAAAATTAGTCAGAAGGAAAAAGATAAATAATGGATTGTCTTACTCATATGTGGAATAGAGAGAAACCAAAAAAAAAAAGGTCAAGAGAAAGTCAGAACTAGCAAGCTGACTAAAGAACTGAAAAGTACAGCAAAGGACAAGGAAGCGGGGGACTAAAGAGGGGAAGGATACTCACAAGGGTATATGGTGATGGTCCACAAGTCATATGGTTGCAGGAGAACTATAAAGACTACAATAATTTAAGAAAAATAAATTAATTGACAAAAAGCTAATTTTAATATGTTGTTATATTTATAGCCATGCTCAACAGGCTGAGCATGTGTTTCCACTTTTGAATATATTGTTACATTAAATCTTAAAACAATTTATAGCTGAGATGCAATTCTTCATACTCTCATTACACTGAGAGGGAAGTTTAGATCATGGAAGGAAGAGTAGATTTTTATAAGATTATGTGATAAAGGGGTATACAGGTACAGCAAGAATGCTGACTTTTTAGTTTCTAGATCCAGGATCTGCTTGGAACATTTGTGTCACATAACAGAAGTCTTAAGATAAAAATATTCCCAGTATTACCTTTAAAGAGGAATAAAGAAAACCACAGTGTAATTCCTGGGTACTTCCTAGATGTAGTAATAACAAGTAATATTTATTGAACATTTGATAAATGCTAAGCACTGTGGTAAGTACTTTTTATACATCCTTAGTTTGTTTTTAAATTAAAAAAAAAAAACCTCTGTGAGGTATGTATAATTATTTCCCCTAAATTACTGAGGAAAATATATCTTATAGGAAGATTAAGTAGCCTGCTCAAGCACAGACAACTAGTAAGTGGCATAAAATAGGGATAATGACTCACATTCTCCAGTTCCATAGACCAGCATCTTGGAAAGACCATTTGAAGTTCCATGTGATTGTTTTCATAAGCAACTTCCCCATTAAAATCTACTTAGCACTGTAATTCTCTGTTACACTTTCTTAGTTGAGTATTCAGTCCTTTCTCTGTTGAAATCTTATCATGTGTCTTTATGGACTTGTTTTACTAAAACTAAGGCAACACAGTGCAGGTGTTCCCAAGCCCACTGTTGGTGTCACAGCACTTCTTCATTGACTTTAGCCTGTGCTGATCTACTAGAGTTGTTACTAAGGCTTACGTGGGATTCTTTTTACTTTAACTTTGTGATACTGTGATTTATAATATCAAACACATATTTGATCTTCATCCAGTCTCTGGCATAGAGCTCCTAAAATCCTTGGACTATTCTGTGAGGAGTGACAAAGGTGTTTTTGTTAAGTTAATATAACTAAAAAAACAGCTAGGGCTGGAAGCTGGTTGCCCATGGAATCCAACATGTGATTAGGGTTAAATCTTTCTGAAGCCTGAGTTCAATTACCTGTGATCAATGATGTCATCAGTTGCACCAGTGTGAGGAAACCTCCATAAAGGTCCAAGGGATTAGTCAAGTGCTTTTCTATGAGGGTGACTCCCTGGAGATCCAGGGAAATGGTGTTTTTCTGGGCTCCGCGACTTGGCAAGCAAGCACTGCACCCTTTCCCCACAGCTTGTTCCACACATCTTTTCATCTAGCTGCTTCTAAGTGACATCATTTGATAAGAAACCAGCAATCTAGTAGGTGAAATTTTTTTTTCTTTGTTTTGTGAGCCATTGTAGAAAATTACCAGAATCCAAACCAGGGTTCACGGGAAGTTCTGATCTATAACTGCTTGGTCGGAAGCATAGATGACAACCTAATTTGCATTTGTTATATGAAACGTGTGCATGTTGGGGGGAAGTCTTCTGAGGCTGAGTCCTTGCCCTGTGGAATCGAATGCCATCCCTCAGTAGATATTGTCAGAAGTGGGTTGAATCAATCAAAAAAGACAAACATGTCATTCGCGGCAACATGGATGAAGCTAGAAGGAATCATGCTGGCAGAAATAAGTCAAAAAGAAAAAGAGAAATACTGATGGTCTCACTGAAATGAGGGATAAAGGGAAAACAGGTAAGAAAAAATTAAACCTGACTCAGCAAAATTGAAACATGGAGCAAGGGGTAGGGCAGTGGGAGGGGCAAAAAAGACTTAAGACAATGGTTCACTGGTGATAAGGTGGTGGGACCCTCCCAACTCCCCCCCCCCACACACACACATAATGTATTATTCTACATTATTATTCACATAATAATGATTATTCTACATAATGATGTAGAATAAAACAAAAAAAAGTGAGCTGAATTGTAGGACAAAATAGGTGTTGGAGAATTGTTTGGTGGTTTGTGATAAAACCCCCACACTCTGGAATTAGCATCAGATTGAATACTCTTCCTGGTTGTGTATTTTATGTGTTGTGTATTTTCTGGATTCTCCCTCTGGCTTAGTGTGCACCCATTCTTAACCTGTCCCATTTGCTCTATGGTAGGATTTTGCTTTCTCTGCAGCAGATGCTACTAAGTTCTCTAGAAACGCCCTGCTACCTCTTGCTTCTCATTAGCTCCACTAAGCTTAAAAAGTGAAATATACTAATTCTTAGAACTTGCATTTCCAGGATTAAGAGTTTCATTTTTAAAGAAAAGCCTATTGTATGACTTCACTTTTTTGGTGGGTTCTGCTCAATCAAGGTTTTTAAGTATCTTTTATCTTAAATGCAATGTACCTGGTTAGTTCTTAGGCAAATCAGGAGACATAAATAGATCCTGAAACACTGTGCCTCAATTAGATTACTAACCTGTGGGAACAAAGACAGGGAGAAGGTCCATACTTTTGCTGCAACTTGAAGAACCGTATAGTTCAGAGTGGATTGAAAGTTAGAACAACTACAAACTCAGACATATTCTGAAATGTGCTCATTCAATTAATAAGGAAGAGGTGATGCCTCTCTCCAGAAGTCTTCTTTCTGGCTATTAGGAAAATGATACAAAAGCTATCTGATCACTAACCCTTGCAAATATCTTACAATGTTGGTAATAGCAGAAGCTTATCTGTACATTTTATATTTTTTATCTTTGTTATCTGCAACCCATTTCTAACTAAGCCTCAGTGTTTTCAACAACAGCCTTTAGAACCAAAGCATTTGTGGGTTGAAATGGTGAAGAGAACATCCTTTTCCTCTTCACTTGGCTTGTTTGTGAAATTAGAACTACTGTGATTTGTATCTATAGCTTTCTGATTTCTTCCTGCTCTCTGAAAAGTTGAGCAGAAGGGATTTGGGGAAATGTCATATAGGTCCATTGGCACCTGGCACAATCTGAAAGATCTAGTGTCAAAAGAACTGTTTCCCCAAAGCCCTCTGACAAGTGGCCCAATCTGCTCATGGAAATACCTCATTAGACATGTGAAACCATCACCTGTGGTTGATTTCCCCCTGTTTAAAATTAGTGTTTCCTTTCAGTGCCTCGCTTTCTACTTGAACAACCATTTACTTTGCATCAAGCAATCATTTTACTGGGGAGAGGACTTTAATATAAAATGTCCCTCTTGCAGTAAAAGAAAATTTAAAAGATAGCATTCGCTAATGTTTTTTCACTGTGTAGCAGTTGTTGGATATCAGAACAGTGATGTGGACATAGTCTTCTAAAGAAAAAGTTAAAGAATGAACAGGGAAACACACCCAGTCTAGAGTAATTAAAAAGTAAGCCCTGCATTTTGCCCACTTTGCTGCCTTTTCCTCCTCTCACACTTCGGTAAGATTTGTAAAATGTGATTGTTTCCAACTCAAATGTGTTTGAGTTGGAACTAATTCAGGTTTTTTTCCTGTCATTAGACCCAAACTAATTCAGGTTTTTTCCTGTCATTAGACCCAAACTTCAGTACCCCACACAAGACATCATTTCTCTTGTTTCCAGTTCCTTGCCCTGAGTCATCTGTCATACAAGTTTGCTTTTAATTATGCTACTGAGAGTTTCCAAATCTTTACTTTACATGTTATATTGATAACCATGCATCTTAGCTAGATTGCATACATCATGAGGGCAGGGCTCCTGTCTCCTATTCTTCCTTCTGTACTCCAGAAGGAAGCTGGTGCCATAGAAAGAACATAGGAAATTTTTACTGAATGATCTATCACAGTTCTTGTATCTGAGCCTTCACCTTCCAGAGCTTGATATATACTTTATTTTCTTAAAATTCAGAACAAATATTTGATATATGATATACTTGGTTGTTTGTGCTTCTGGTTTATAACCCCTTACGATTTTAGACAATTGATCTTTCTTGCTATTACTACTGCTTTGAATTGTTCTCAGCTACCACAGCCTGAAGTAATGCACATCACTGATCTGACTTAGATTGAATCTTTCATGTATCAGGAAAAGGCAGCTACCAATAGTGTATTTTTAATCAGTACAAAATCCTGAGCGTACCATAGAGGTTGGGAATAATTTGAATTGCATCTGCAAAAGTATGCCTGGTGTTGAATATGGTGGTAGAATCATGTAAAACTGAGAGCAAATATAATCACACAGTCAACCTTTGACCTCATGCTGGTATGTTGTTCCGCTCAATCAGGATTTTTAAGTATATTGATGGGACTGAAAAGTTTCATTTTTAAAAACCATTCTTCAGTTAAAAGTGAATGAATACATGATTAGGTATTCCACTTCAATTAGGCACTTATTCTTCTATCACAAAATGCCTTTGCCATGAAAATCTTTTTTTCCCCATAAAAATGCTTCATTGTCTAGTCATACATTAGTTTCATTTTCTCTTTTATCACATATAAGTTTTTAAAAGTAAATGATACTTGTAAGTTTATGCTGTCAGTAATTTTTTTCATTCTACTTCCCCCTTATTCTAGCTCCCTGAGGAAACCTCCTAACTTTCTTGGCTATTCTTTTAAATATTTATTCCTGCATTTCTATACTAATCATTCTTGATTTCTTTCTTACTTTTATATAGTTTCCATCAAATTGGGGAAGATGATTTAGAACACACTGACTTACATAGATGACTTAAATAGTTTAGAACACACTGACTTACAGACACGCATATCAAAGACAACATAACCATTCACACAGAAACACACTATTCACCTAATATAGTTTTTTTTTCTTTCAATATATCACATTTTTGTTAGCTCAATATTAGGTACTGCTAGGTAGCAATCACTCTCAGCTGAGTCATGGAATATATCACAACCACACTTCCTTCTTGTAGAATGTTAAGTACTTTCTGAGGTCCTTCATGACCAGGTTTTAATTTTTTTTGTTATCTCTATTAGTTCCCCCTTTATCTCCAGAGACTCTGACAGATCTAAACATATCCCCAGGATGTGTTCAAAAACATAACAGGATTTTATCTTTCATTTTCACAGGATTTTGTCTTTCATTTTCATGGAGATACTTCTGGAAGCCAGATTTCTTGCTCAAATTCTGATTGGTGGTTCTCCCTAAGCTTGAAATGCAGCAGTTATCTTGAAACTTATGCTTTTATTCTGACAGTTCCTTTTCATTTGTTGTTTTCATGTATGTATCTTCCCAGAAGAAGATTTTCTTCTAAGAAAAGAAAATATTGAGGCCCTTTTCTGTTTGAAAGTAAGCTTTTTCTTCTGTTTTAATGATAGCTCGGCTAGGTATAGAATTTCAGATTATATTATTTCCCTCAGAATAAAGCCTAATGATATTCTTTCTCAAGTTCTGTTGATTGTTTTACTTAGAACATTTAAGAATTTTTTTAAGTGTTCTGAAATTTTAAGGTAATATGTCAAACTGTAGATCTTTTATTTTCTTTCAGTATTTCACAAGTGTTCACAATATGCCATGCTTGTTTGTTAAATTCCTTATCTTTAATGTTCTCGCTGAATTGCTAATATTGGAATATCAATTCTGTCCTTTTAACATTCTCACATTTTGTTGCCTAATTTTCTTTTACTCTACTGTTTAGAAGTTGTTTCCCAGATATAAAGCTAAACCTATTACAGGCATTTGTATAATTTTTTTAAATTTTGACATTATTTTAGGTTCTCAATTTTGTTTTTGTTCCAGTACTTTTTAATATATTTTTTCATGTTGTAGAGTTGCACTTCTTATCCCTCTAGCAATACATAGATGTTTTTAAGTGAGGTGTTTTTTGTCTTAAGTTCTTTCCCTCATTCTCTTAATTTTGGTTCATATTTTTAGTTTTTTTGGCTTTAGGAACCTTTCCTCAAAAGTCTGGTCATTGCTGGCTTTCTATAAATATTTTAAGGTGTGTGAGCATACACACAGCCATATTCTAAAGTTCTCTGAATTGTCAGTCCCTTCATAGTCACATAATCAGATTGACCTCTCATGTCTTAATATCTTTAATTGTTAAACCCTGTTTAAAGGAATTTCTTAAAATCAATTCTGCTTGATTACTGATTTTAACCCTCTTTACTTTCTGTTCATTGCATTTCTATGATCTCCACAATATTTTGCATATATTATGTACTCACTAAACGTTTTTGCAATAATGGCATATATTTACAAAAGTATAACTTTTGCCTCTGATTAACAAGCTTTTAGTTTTAATTGTAGATTTCTATAGGCTGAAGACTCAGCTCCATATGATTACCAAACACTTTATGCTTAATTATAGACTAATCTATAAGCTCACAGTTCCACTTTTTCAGTTACACTACTGTTGTTATTATTCCTCCATTTCACTGCTCATCAATCCTCTCCTATTCCTGTCTTCACTGGCTTATGGGCTGTTTGTTCCTGTGCTGTCATTTTTGTAGATGTTGGAGATGAGAAAGGTGGTACTAATATGTACTTAGTCTTTTTTAAAATTTTATGCTTTAAAATTGATCATAATGTGTTTTTCAGGAAATATTGTAAGCATCGATAAGTATAGAAAATGTGTACCTAAACCTGCTTTGAAAAGTTTCATCACTTATTTTTTATAGGATCAAAATGTCACATATGTGTAGTTAAATATCCTTTAACTTCAGTTTCGTTATATTTCCTTATTCCTCAGAGAATTCAAACTTCTGGGTATGCTTATTCCCATCCAAGTTCATATCTGAAGCTCATGTATGTAGCCTAATTTGTGGTTTTATTTTACAAGTTTGATATTCTGTGTTATCCATACTATTTTCAGAAATATTCTGCAAACTTTAGTCAACAATTTCTTGTAATATATACAAGAATGTCGATGCATTCATTTCAATAGCTGTAAAGCATTCTGTGCCTGTAATCTCTATCATTTACTGTTGTCTGAATGTTCATTTTACACCAAATCTACAAAGAAACAACTTAGTTTTTAAGAATCTGGATCCTAGTGCTAAGCAGATATAGATTCAAATTTAGAAATTTTTATTTACTATCTTGGTAATTTCATTTACTAGCTCGGGCGTTATTTAATCTTAAATCTTAGTATTTTTCTTTATAAAATGTATTAAGTATAGATCATATGTACTGAATATGTAGACTTCAGTATACTAAACAGTATTAGGAGTCAGACCATGGAGCTGCTATTTGATGGACAACAATTTACTAACTCGTAGAATCTTAAAACAGTATTTCTAAGTGTTTCATGATATTGATATTTGAGTTCTCTTTACAAAATCTCCAAGTAGTAGTCTGTCTTCTGCATGAACACCATCAGTGACTTGAAATTCAGAGTTCATCCTAGCTTAGGTAATTCTCTGAAAATAATATTCATTGTAAGGAATGAAAAAAGTTCTCATAGTTTCTGCAGAATTAGTCCTAGTTCTACCGCTGGGACCAGGCAAGACAAGTCTAATCCCTCTTCCATATGACAGACTTTCAAATATGTGAAGACAAATACCAAGTCCCCCTGAGTCTAATTATATTGAAAATGAAAGATAAAACTAGAACAGGGAGAAAAATAGGGCAATTGGTATATGTCAGTGATAGATGAAGCCTCCCATATTGAAACAAATAGGTGAAAGCAGAGATAAGTACCTTAGAACCACCTCTTGTCCTAGTTCCTTAAAAATGAAAAGCCGACACCAGAACCTCACTTTGAGGAAATCTTGTAAGTACTTTTGAAATTTTTTTTTGTTACTACCTTTTGGGAACCTGCCTTGATGGTAATAACATAAGTGCTATGAAATGGAATGGGAAATAATTTTTTAAATGTATCCTATAAAGAGTCTTTATTGTAATCTATTATACTTTAAGCCTGGAATGAACATATAGAAAGGAATGCTCAGGTTTTATAAGGCAGTAATGGTGGTGACAGAGTGGTTGAACTTTATTTTGAGGCAGAGTGAAGAGTATTTTTTCCCAAAGAAGCTCCAAGTGTAGAACTATTTCCACTAAAGAAGTGTGATCAGTCTCAAAGAGTTTTGATAAGTATAGCTCCCTTCCTCCTCCCCTACTTGAGTTTCTGACTTTTACTCCAGGTGTTATGTTGAAAATATGTCTAATTATCATTAGATTTTCAAATGAAACAACTTTTTAAAATTGTCTCTTTAGATTAAAAAAACATCAAAACTTGCCTCTGATTGAGAAAGATGTCAAATCTCTCCCCATATCTCAGGAGACTCTTAGCTTGCTGAATCTTCTTTGATAGGTCAGTGAATCTAATTGAGGCCTTTGGATACAAGGGCAGGAACAGACAAATTATGATCCTTGGCCAATCTCAGCCTATTATGATCTGCTTATATATGATTTGTTATCTAAGACGACTTAACAAATTATAGATATCTGAAAAAAGCAAACAACTAAAATTATGCAATACACAAAATTCACATGGACAGTAAATTTCATAAAATAAGTTCTATTATAAAACAACCAGACTCATTTATTGATATATGGTCTATGTCAGCAAAGGTTTCAGCAGTTTCAAGAGAAATTCTGTGGCTCAAAACCTTATGTTTATGCCCTGACTTTCCCAGCATCATTTGTGTTAGGAGTCACATGTGGAATGAAGAAGAAATTGAGATGAAAGAGATGGATAGCGATCTGTGAGGCTAGCCCACAGAACGGGGATCCTGGGAAGCTTGCCCAGGTCCAATTTTAATGAAGTCGAGATGCCACTTATTTACCCCAGCCAGGAAATGTTACAATGATGTAATGAGGAAGTAGCAAAGTGTATATGACATGCAGCAGATAGGATGCAGGGATGTGTGGTAATAGGAGAATTTACCCTTGGCGGCAACAGTCATTACTAATAGGTCATATGTCTCTTGGGACATTCCAAAGAGGTTAGGAAGCTGGGTTACAGGTGAGAGTTGTGCTATCGACCACCCTCTAGTGTGTGAGAGGGGGCTAGAGAGATAGGAGGTGTTCCTCTTATCTGAAGCTCCATATCTCTACCTGCTTCCACATTTCCCTCTTTTTTAACTTTTAAAAAGGACCCAAGAGACCTTAACAGTTTGGTGGGAGATGCACATTAATCATAGCAAGAAAATAATAATTGTCAGCATAATAGTATCAATCAACACCTTGCAAATTAAATGAGCTCCCCAATTCAAAGGGTTAAATGAAGACAAAATTAAGCAAGTTTAGGAATGCAATTGTCTCAAAACAATTTGTATAGAGTCCAGTTATTTTTGCAGTGAGTCAGTCTCATGTTGCAGGTGATGTCTGCTGGTCAATTTTTGAATCATAGATAACAGTTCTGTTGTTTATCATTGAGATGTTCGTTCAGCTGTTTGTATCTCAGCATGATTAATAGTGGCTGTGGCCAGGGTGATTAGCAAAGATATCAATGACACTAGTGTTGTGAAGAATGTTCATCATTGGTGCTTTAGCAAGCAGGCCACGACATCTATGATGAGCCTTGGATAAACATCCGACCATGGTTCATTAAGATGTACTGAAATCAAAACTTGTTAAGAGGGACGAAGCAAAAGAAGGTGAAAGTGTCCACTTTTGGGAGAATTTAGACATGAGGTGATAAAACCTTATCCCTAAAACAGTGGTCATACTAAAAGTAGCAGTGTAGATCCATATACACAAGTTCGCACTGGCATATTGCTGTTGTTAACCCTCTGTGTACATGAAGGGTATAGTTATCTCTTTTGATTGTTGTTGTAGAATTGTCATAAATTATCAGTGGTCTTATGCCTTGCGCAGAGCATGTGAGGTGCCAGTAGATTTGTTGCGAGGATCTGAAAAGTTTAGATTGTTAGTGAATGAGAGGAATGAGAACCTTGGGGAATTGGATATTGTAATCCTTCCAGAAAGGTGAGGTTTTTGGTGGTGAGATGAGTCCACTTAGGGATACATTTTTGACATTTTTGACATACGGGCCTTGCGACTGGGGAGGAACAAGTGTTCATTTTTGCTATAGGCCCTAATTTTTTCATTAACTACACTTTAACTGAATTTTATCTACTAGTCTTAACCAGCAAGTTTATACCAAAAGAATGTAGTCCTTGTTCTTTGTAGGACTTGTAAAAAATCTAGGTGAAGGAAACATACAAATAAATTTTCTCTTTGAACTATAGAATCTGATATTTTGAGGTACAGTGCAAATTGTTTTAGGCATATCATAGGTACCTTCAGTTTGTAAGCTTTCAAATCTGTTTTTTTCCCATTTTTTGGACTTGGTCAATCAACCCCTTTACCGTTTCCCGTGCCACTGGGGTTTGAGGTTTGTGTGTCTTCTTGTCATTTCTGGAATTCCACAGTTTGACTGGAGGATGGAGTCATCGTCCATTGTTTTTTGTAGTGAGATAAATAGAAACCTCCTTCCCAGCCTACAATATTTTGCTGGACTGGACCAGTTTGGTCAGCAGGTTTTTTTGTTTTGTTTTTGCCTTGCCATGTGGGCTGGCTTAACTTTTTGTTTCCTTTTGTATGAATCTTTAGTAAAATGAGTTTCATGGATGTTTTTGACTTGTGGATCTCCATTTGAGAAAATGTTAATGGCTAGTAATGTTTTTGCAAGAGCAACGTGGAGATTTGAACTACAGATTGGTCCATTTTCCCCTTTTTTATATTTAAGCAACTTACTTTTTGATACAAGCATATTTATTTATATTTAGCTGTTTAATAGTATAAAATTGAGTTGGGTTAAATGTCTCAATTTTATGAACATCTTTTAAATTTGTTATATTATTAATTTGTGTTTACTTTTGTTTTTACTCAGAATTTTTAAATAGCTATTTTTGACTGTTTTTAACTTTGTCAGAAGGATCTTATATTTTATCTAATTGTTTTTGGGACATATTTTAATAGGCTACTGTGATGGCCACAGATGTTATGGAAGACAGATATGTTTATATCAGTGTTTAATAATTTTTTAAAACTTATACCTTTTGTAATTTTAAGAGGTTTTTACTGAAGCCTTTTTTATCTGATTAATTTTAGTACATGACATTTGAGAGCACCTGACTTTAGATGGCATTTACCTTTTAGCGTATTGACATTATTACTAAAGGATTTGTTATTATATATTTTTTATCTCTTATGACTTTTAATATGAATTGTATTACTGATTTATAGACCAAACAACATTTAAAAGTGTGTTTAAATGTATTGTCTGATTTTTTTATAAGGGTTTAATGTTTATTTTATACTATAGAAATTTAAATTTGTAAATATTAGTATGATTATTTTTTAACTTAATTGTTTAAGTTAGTAGTTAGTATATGTACTATATTAGTAGTTACTATATGTACCCATTAATTTTTTTTTTAACCTTTGTCTTTTAGTTTTAAATCTCCAAGCTAAGAATGTTAATAGTTTTGTTGTTAAGGGAGTGGGACAAGCCTCTTTTTATCTAAGAATCTTTTTGTGTGTGTGGTGCTTGTCCTGTTTTTGTCTCCCAAGCCAGAGGGAAAAATAATCTCTTAAAGTACTTTAAACTGTGGATTTTGTAGTCAATTTATTATGCAATTTTAAAGTCAGATGCTTTAAAACTAGACCAAACTTTTACTTGTTATTAGACTATTTTTGATGTGAATTATACTAGAAAACAAACATGAGAAATCTAATTACTAAAAATGTACAACATTGTATCTTAATTTCTTTTTAAGGACACATTTGTGAACTCATAAAAATACTTAAATTTTTATTTTAACAATGTAGTTTTTAAGTTAAGTAAATCCATTTTAAATTTTTAACAAGTAATTTTGAGAATTAACCTAAATACCTTGACAGTTTTGTTTTTAAGATATTAGTATCATTTTTAAAAAGGTTATTTTTATACTTTTGAAAACTCTTTAGATTTATAATTAGGATTTTAGCAATTATAGCTTTTAAAAATCTTGTTTATGTTTTTTTTT
>PVHY01018046.1:0-30091 GCA_004024945.1 Uropsilus gracilis
TTCATAGGCTGAAGCTTGCAGGCACGAGCCTCCGTGCCCGGCTGCCACAGGGATTTTAAATCCCAATATTATTGACATACCTGCTTAGATCATTCTTTGTTCTATGAGCCCTACGCAGTTCAGAGTGTTTCGCAGCACTCCTGGCCTCCACTTACTCTATGCCAATAACATTTTCCCAAGAAGTGTGACAATCAAACATATTGCCAAATGTTTCCCGGGCCTTCGAGGTAAAATATTCCCTGACAGAACTTGTGGACTATAAAGTCAACAGCGTAGACGAGAAATTGGTAGCTGCTGTATGACCCTCTTTAACCACCAGAGGTCTCCCTAGACCCCCGTATGGTTCTAATCTCTCCACTGTAGCGTCATGGCTACCTCCAATAGGTTTCCACATGATTTGATGAGTGCTGATTGCTTAGGTTTACGTAAAAAGCAAGCGATCAATTTCTCATGCATAAGAACCCAAAATAAGTCCTGTGACATTCCAGTCTACAGAAGGGAAGAGAAACTTCCTCTTATTAAAGTGTTTGAATTGTTCATAGTGACTTTTCTTACAGTCAATAAAGAGGGGACACGTAGCAAATGACCTCAGCCAGGTGACGGAGATCAACATTAGCACTGATGATTCATATTAATACCGTTACCCTGCATACAGTGTGATGAAAATGACACTTATCCTCCTCCCCAAGTTCTACAAACCTAGTCTAATAATGAGAAAATTATCAGACAAATTCCTGATAAATTATAGTGGGGCACCCTGCAATACACCAGACCTGAAATCCTTAAAACTGTCAAGTTCATGAAAAATAAGGACAGTTTGGAAAGTTGGTGACATGATAAGTAAATGTAAGATGGTATCCTGGGCCGGGCACGGTGGCTCGTGCCTGTAAGCTTCAACTTATGAAGTGGCTGGGGCTAGGGATAGCGGTTCGAGTCCCGCCTGGGGCCCGTAGCGAGACCTAGTTCCAAAAAATAGCTGGGCGTGGTGGCACGCGCCTGTAATCCCAGCTACCTGGGAAACTGAGGCTGGGGATTGCTTGAGTCTGTGGTACCCCGGGGAACGAGAGCCTGCGGTTCCACGGGCAAAAATAGTGAGACCTAGTCTCAAAAAAAAAAAAAAAAAGTTAATTAAATAAATGTATATATATGGAATCTAGAGAAACCAAACACAGGGTTAGACAAAGACAAGCTTAAAAACCAGCTCTCAATAGCTGATAGATCTACAGCATCCATGAGGGGAAGGATTGAGAGTGGAGGAAGAGGTAAGAGAGCGCAATGAGTTATATCAGGGGACTACGGGTATTTGGTGGTGAGAGAGTTATCATTAAACAGCTGAGGGGAGAAATCCTAAACTGGTAGAAATATTAATAAGGACGTAAAACAATGGTACTTCGTTAAAATAAATATTTAAAAATAAATAGTTCTTAGAGGTATTCAAAAATTTTTGATTTTCTTATTTTCATACAACATCAGTCATGTTTGTATAGTTACTCTTCCCCTTTTGTATGACCTTCCCCTCAAAAATGCACCCATATACCACCACCCCACTCCCTCTTTCCCCTTCCCCACTTCAGTTGCTCCAACTCCTCTTTTAGAGATAACTTCTATTCTAACATGTAGGTAACATGTGGCATGATCTTATATAGTATCAACTCTTGTTTCCTTGATGCGCCTTTGAAAATGATGCTATATTCAATACTAATATTCAGATGAGGATAACAAAGTCACAGAGATTATATATCTGCCCAACATCATAAAGCTAGTAAATGGCAAAACTGAAATTCAGATTCTTATATTTGATCTACAATTTTCTTTGTTTTTAACTCTTGTGCAATCGTTCTTCCCTATATGTGACAGCCAAGTTTATTCACTGTAGAGTAGGTGTGATGTAATGAAAAGAACATTGACTCTTTGCCGCATCTACTGCGAGAATGAAGACCATTCTCAGCAACCAGACTTATCGACATTCCAGAAAATGTCGACATCTCCCTGAAGTGTCGCACTGCTATTGTGAAGGGCCCCAGAGGCAACCTGCCGAGGGACTTCAATCACATTAATGTCGAACTCAGCCTCCTTGGAAAGAAAAAGAAGAGGCTCCGGGTTGACAAATAGTGGGGAAATAGAAAGGAACTGGCTACTGTTCGCACCATCTGTAGTCATGTACAGAACATGATCAAGGGTGTTACTCTGGGCTTTCGTTACAAGATGAGGTCTGTGTATGCTCACTTCCCTATCAACGTTATTCGGGAGAATGGGTCTCTTGTTGAAATCCAAAATTTCTTGGGTGAAAATACATTCGCAGGGTTCGGATGAGGCCAGGTGTAGCTAGTTCAGTATCTCAAGTCCAGAAAGATGAATTAATTCTCAAAGGAAACGACATTGAACTGGTATCAAATTCAGCTGCTTTTTTGTTAGTTTGTTTGTTTGCTTTTTGAGACTAGGTCTTGCTATTTTTGCCCTTGGAACCACAGGCTCTTGTTGCCCGGGGTACCACAGGCTCGAACAATCCCCAGTCTCAGCTTTCCGGGTAGCTGGGATTACAGGCGCGCACCACCACGCCCAGCTATTTTTTTGGAACTAGGTCTCGCTATGGGCTCCAATTTTGATCCCTGGCCCCGGCTGCTTTATAGGTTGAAGCTTACAGGCATGAGCCACCGTGCCCGGCCCAAATTTGGCTGCTTTGATTCAGCAAGCCACAACAGTTAAAAACAAGGATTATCAGGAAATTTTTGGATGGTATCTGTTTCTGAAAAAGGAACAGTGCAGCAGACTGATGAATAAGATTTAAGTTGTCCAGCAGCCGACCGGACTGGGATGTTCAGCATGTCACTGAGTGATTTCTCAGAACTGTTTGTCATACATCTTTAAGATGCAATAATAAAAATCATTATTGATTTGGAAAAAAAAGAAAAGAACATTGAACAAAAAACAGATGTCTGGCTCCTCGTTTGACTCATGATATCAAGTTGTAAATAATAATAATACCTGTTCTAGGCCAGACACGGTGGCTCGTGCCTGTAAGCTTCAGCCTATGAAGCGGTTGGGGCCAGGGATTGCAGCTCGCTCGAGTCTTGCCTGGGGCCCGTAACGAGACCTAGTTCCAAAAAAAAAAAAAAAAAAAAAAATAGCTGGGTTTGGTGGCACGCACCTGTAGTCCCAGCTACCTGGGAAGCTGAGGCTGGGGATTGCTTGAGTCTGTGGTACCCTGGGCAACAAGAGCCTGCAGTTCCATGGGCAAAAATAGCGAGACCTAGTCTCAAAAAAATAAAACAAACAAACAAAATACACCTGTTCTGCTGACCTCACTGGGTTATTTTAAAAGTAAAATGAAAAAAATACATGAGAAAAGGGCTTGCAATCTGTGAAGCATGGCATTGTCCCAACACAATTTTACTTTTGCAGTCTCTTGCAAATAAGTTTGTGAACTAATTGTGAAAATGGGCTATGTGGAGATAGTTTTTTTTTTTGAGACTAGGTCTTGCTGTTTTTGCCCGTGGAACCACAGGCTCACGTAGCCCGGGGTACCACAGACTCAAGCAATCCCCAGCCTCAGCTTCCCAGGTAGCTGGAATTACAAGCCCGTGCCACCATGCCCAACTATAGTTTTTTGGAACTAGGTCTCACTGTGTTGCCCCAAGTAGGACTCGAACCGTGATCCCCAGCCCTGGCTGCTTCATAGGCTGCAGCTTACAGGCACGAGCCACCGTGCCCGGCTTATGTGGAGATATTTGACCACAGGTCTTAATGGAGAATTATGTCTGCTTCAAATCCTCCATTTGTTTCTTTTGCTTGTTTGTTTTGAGACTAGGTCTCGCTTTGTTGCCCAGAGTAATCGCGAACCCGGGGACTCAAGAGATCCCTAGCCTCACCTTCTCAAAACTGGGATTAAAGGTGCGCGCCACTGTTGCCCGGCTTTCAAATCCTCCATTTGAATGTAAGTTCTGAAGTCTGGTCATCACTGACCACACTTTTCACCTGGGAAATTTTTAAAGGCATTAATGCCCAGATACTGCTCCAGGCCAATTAAATCACAATTACTAGGAGTGAAGCTAGGACATTGGTATGTTTAAAAAGCTCTACTCGTGATTCCAATATGCTACCAAGTTGGAGAATTTCCCTCTTAATTGATGTAAAGTCAGCTCACTTCCATGAGACCCACCATGCCCTTCCCGTACAGGCTGTCCCTCACTCCTAGAAATTGCAGGAGCTGGAAAATTGCCATCAGGCAGTGAGACTGAAATAAAAGTCTGGTCAGACAACTGCTAGAACAGCTGATGATATTGTCATTTGGCTAAAGGAAATGCTCTATTTCAGTCTTATTCAAAGAAGGAAAACATATACATGATGGAATACAAAAAATGAAGAGGTCTTGCCATTTGCAATGATGACATAAATGGAACCAGAAGGGATCATGCTAAGTGTAAGTCAGAAAGAGAAACATCAGGTGATTGCACTCATACACGGAAGATAGAGGAATGAAACAGACATTTGACAAAATGAAATCATACCAAACCCTAGAAATCTGACAGTAGAACTGAGGCTGCTAAAGAGACGGGAAGAGAGGGACTGAGAATAGGGGAGAGGGGGGTTAATTGTCTATGGTAAAAGACTATGGGTGCTTGGATGGGGCCAGAGGGATGCCATACATCTGGGGAGGTGTGAACCTAATTTCCTATGTCACATACAGTATTGTAAATCAACCTTGTTTCCCTTAAAACCAAACTAAAACCAAAAAAGTTGAGTAAAGAGGAAGACCGCTACTCAGGCTGGCTATGCAATTATTTAGTACTCTGCCACAGTAGCAGTCCAGAGGAGAAGAGAAGCTCTGAGTCTTTGTAAACTCAGCTCTGCAGGTCAGATTATCTTGGCTATCTTATTGTCTGAAGAGCCTTTGTTGGGAGCCGGGGCCTCTGTGCCTGGTCGACCAAAGCAGTAACTAGCCTTCAAAGAAGCAAATTAACACTATTCAAAAATGGAGTCCATGCCAGGAAAAGCCATTGAGTAAGAATAATAGAAGGTAGGCAACAGACTTATTACAATTTAAAAAGAGACATTCTTATTTTAGAAACAAGACCAACGTTCCTTCACATATTGTGTCCCAGGATCTTCAGTGGAGAAATTTTGGTTTTAGTGTTGTCAAGAGAGAGTATGGATAAAGAGGAGTCATGGCCAGGCATGGTGGCTCGTGCCTGAAGATTCAGCCTATGAAGAGGCCTGGGCTAGGGATGGCGGTTTGAGTCCCGTCTGGGGCCGGTGGCGAGACCTAGTTCCAAAAAAACAGCTGGGCGTGGTGGCACGTGCCTGTAATCCTAGCTACCTGGGAAGCTGAGGCTGGGGATTGCTTGAGTCTGTGGTACCCCGGGCAACGTGAGCCTGCGGTTCCACGGGCAAAAATAGCGAGACCTAGTCTCACACACGAAAAAGAGGAGTTATTTAGGGAAGCCAGGAGTCCCTGCCTCTAGAGTCTGGGCATCATCTTGATGAAGGAATTCATTAGTTGTAAATCTCAGAGGTAAGTATACTCAGAGATAGTCCCACAGGAGCCAAGCAACAAATTATGCAATGACCAGACCTCAACGCTATTTTTTTTTTTTTTTTTTTTTTGAGACTAGGTCTCGCTATTTTTGCCTGCGGAACTGCAGGCTCTCGTTGCCCAGGGTACCACAGATTCAAGCAATCCCCAGCCTCAGCTTCCCAGGTAGCTGGGATTACAGGCGCGCGCCATCACGCCCAGCTAGTTTTTTGGGGACTAGGTCTCGCTTTGTTGCCCCGAGAACTGCGGTCCCTAGACCCAGTGGCTTCATAGGCTGAAGCTTACAGGCACTAGCCACCATGACCGGCATGGTCTAGATATGTGGCCCAGGGCAGTCTTGAACCCCCGACTTCAAGTGATCCCTGGCCTCTTTGCCTCCTAGCGCTTGGATTACAGACGCACGCCAACACACCCAGCATCAACACTAATGTTAATGTCTGCATGGAAGAAAGACAATAATGGAGAGCCAAAGTAGAAAAATTACAAATTTTACAAATCATAGATTATGCTTAGACCGCAAGGACACATTAGAAAACTGAGTTATGTGGTCTTAAGAGATGGTGTCATCAAACCACAGTAGCTAGATTCATTTAATCTTTCAGGCCGGGCACAGAGGCTCGTGCCTGTAAGCTTCAGTCTATGAAGCGGCCGGACCTAGGGATCGCGGTTCGAGTCTAAAAAAAAAACACAAAACAAAACAATTTAATCTTTCAGTAGGGTGACCAGAGAATCAGAATGAAATAATTCAGACTCTGGCACCTTCCACCAAAGTCACCTGACATATTCTTGCTCTGCAGCAGACTCTTTTCCAAGTCAGGGCTCTCCAAACTTTTCTGATTTTGAGCTCCTCACAGCAAAGAATTGTAAATTCAATTTTCAAATCATCTGTGGATAATTTTGCATTTTTGGATATCATTTTCTTGTCATATCTGACAAGAAGGTTATTGCTTTTACTGAGTAATGTGGCTGACAGCTTATATTAAAGGTAAGAGAAGTGGCAACCCTACCATATTCTTGTTTGCCTTGTACATTAATTATTAGTATTATCTTTAATTTGTGATTTCTTTGCAGGAATCTTATAAAGCTCTTCTTTTTCTGTGAGAGCTAGTATAGTGGAAAGTGAATATTGCCAATATTCTACAATCTATAAATTCATTAAACAGGACACAGTCACTTCCAAGGTGCCACACACTATGCTGAGAGGAAAAAAATGAGTGAGGAACTTCTGTCAACCCTCTAGTTGTGAAATTCCCATTCTTTGCCAGGATATCTCAGAGATGAATGAGGCTATTATTCTTCAGGCAATATATAATACAATGCATCCACTCAGAGACTAAATATCTTACAGCTTTGAACACATTAACAATATACAATAGAAATGATACCCTAATCCAGATTTGGATAGACCTAGTCTCTTAACTACCCATTTACTAACTAGATGAGTCTTGTATAGTTGTTTGATCACCTTGACCACATTTTCATGGTCTTTATTGCTACTTAGTCTGAAGTTTTAGGGGTGCCGAAGGGCTACCCTACTCTATACAGAACCACAAAGTGAGTATATGAAAGCCACAATCATTATCCTATTTCACTGTAAGGACGTAAGTTTTTGTTTGTTTGTTTGTTTTTGAGACTAGGTCTTGCTATTTTTGCCTGTGGAACCACAGGCTTATGTTGCCCGGGGTACCACAGACTCAAGCAATCCCCAGCCTCAGCTTCCCAGGTAGCTGGGATTACAGGCACGCGCCACCATGCCCAGTTGTATTTTTTGGAAATAGGTCTCACTACTGGCCCCAGGTGGGACTCGAACCGCAATCCCTAGCCCTAGTTGCTTCATAGGCTGAAGCTTACAGGCATGAGCCACCGTGCCCGGCCAGGACGTAAGTTTTATTTGATAAGAAACAAAGCAGCTAAAAGCAGAGCTAGTTTGGTTGAAGATATCAGAATGAACTAGTTTTGCCCTTTCTTTCTTTGGGTACTTCATCTACACTTCCACTAAGTTTGAAAATTAAGCCCCAGACCACTTAAAAACTGACTGAGATGAAATCTTGTTAAAACTAGTGTGGTGCCATAAGTAAGTCTGCAGGAACTGGAAACAAAAAGGAGTCCAAGTAGTTTGTCTGCAATGAATTATGAACAAAAAATATTTTGATCTAAGTTTTATCCCACAAATATAACATAGTTTTCATGTTTGGACTCAATAACCAGACAATGTCAGGTGGTTAATTTTATTTCCTCCATAAAGTATTTAATTTTATTTTTTAGTGGGTATTACATACCCACTAATACCCACATGATATTAAAACAAAGGCTCTCTCCCATTCTTAACACCCAATCTCCCAGTTCTTCCCAACAACAACCATAGTTACTAATTTCTTATTTATTTTCCCCAGAGAATTCATATTCAAGCACATTTGTACACATGCTATATATAAATATAAATTTAAAAGCAAATGGTGGCATACAACCTGCTTTTTTTTTTCCCACTTAAATCTTGGAGTCTGTTCAATCTTCATTCATTCATTTAACATGTATTTATGGAGCACTGTGAGAGACTGAAATATTGTTTTCTTCTAATGAGAAGGTTATGTACCCTGTTCTCTGCCATATGACTCGAGACCCTTCCAGTAAAGAAGGTATACCATACTTCTTTTTCTTCTTGACTTCGGATTTGGCCATATGATTTTCTTTGACCATGGATTGTGAGTACAAATGATAGGTTGTTGTTTCAAGCAGAGGCTTTAAAGGCATTGCATGTTTCCATGTACTTTTTGTGTATCAGTTGTCCCTATACGAGAGGATATATGAGATGAACCTAAATCCGCCTGTGGCCCGATCTAGGAATAGTGTCACCTTAGCTTCCCTATATATGTATGAGGGGAAAAAATACATGTTTTGTGTAAAATATTTGGGGGTTGTTTGTTATCATAGGCAGGAACAAACTAAGACTGCTGTGTGCTCAGCCAGTATTCTAGGTACTTATGGAACCAAAGATTCTTGTTCTCCTCATCATTTATGTATACACGTCTCTCTTTAATGACTGCATAATAATTTTTTAATAGAAGCATTGTAATTTATCCAGCAAATCTTTATTGATGAATTTAGGTAGTTTTAAAGCATTAGTTTCAAAAGATGAAAAGTATACTTCTAATATAAATGCATAGAAAGCATATATTAAAGTTTTGTTTAAGGCTGGGCACGGTGGCTCGTGCCTGTAAGCTTCAGCCTATGAAGCGGCTGGGGCTAGGGATCGCTGTTCGAGTCCTGCCTGGGGCCCATAGCGAGACCTAGTTCCAAAAAACAGCTGGGCATGGTGGCGCACGCCTGTAACCCCAGCTACCTGGGAAGCTGAGGCTGGGGATTGCTTGAGTCTGTGGTACCCCGGGCAACGAGAGCCTGAGGTTCTATGAGCAAAAATAGCAAGACCTAGTCTCAAAAAAAAAAAAAAAGTTTTGTTTAACTCATTAATGAAGAAATTACCAGAATTGACAAAGTTGATTCTAAAGAGGATGTGAAAACTGAAAACTATAAAGTCAGTGGATTAGAAAGAAATTCTTAACTAAATCTGCTAATTTTGATATGAAACCAGTTAATGTCTTCCAGATTAAAATAATAATTTTTGGAATAATCATACCCCATTATCAATTTTAGAGTTGTAAAACACATGGACTTTAATCAACCACAAAGTTACATTTCCCAAAGAGATGAGTTTTTGCTAATGCTAACAATGTTATAATATAATTTTACATCCTCTTTGTGCATATGTGTGAGAGTATATTAAGGAATTCCTAGAAGTGAAATTTCTGAGTTTATTAATTTTTTTTTTTTTTTGAGGCTAGGTCTCACTGTTTTTGCCTGTGTAACCACAGGTTCTCGTTGCCTGTGGTACCACAGACTCAAGCAATCCCCAGCCTCAGCTTCCCAGGTAGCTGGGATTATAGGCGCATGCCACCATGCCCAGCTATTTTTTGGGACTCGGTCTCGCTGTGTTGCCCTGAGTGGGACTCGAACCACGAACCCTAGCCCCAGCCGCTTCATAGGCTGAAACTTACAGGCACGAGCCACCGTGCCCGGCTACAGAATTTATTAATTTCTAATTTTGAAGGAGTGTACCAAATTGCCTTCCACTGAAATTGTCCCAATATAATTTATTGTGAACAGCATATGGGTGATTGTTTCTTCAAATCTTCTTCATCAAAATATTATTAAATTTTTTACTATTTGTCAACATGATAAGAGAAAAAGCAGCACCTCATTATAATTGTACTTTATGTTTCTCTTGTTTTAAGTATGGTTGAATATTATCCCATATATTTATGTTATTTTTTTCCTCTACCATCAGTTGTATACTTCATATCCTTTGCCTTAATTAGCCCTTAGTCTTATGTCATTGTTCCAATTTTTTTTGCATTTCAGACATATTTCTTTTTTTCCCACTCCCCTAACATATTTCTAATCCTACTTTTATTATTTACTAGCTGTGTGACCTCAGACAGATTATCCAAACTCCTTGAACCTAAGTTAACTCATCTGTAAAATAAGGATGTAAAATAAGGAGGATAAAACAGCCCTCAACCCCATATTTGAAACCCTGGATGAATGTTTAAAATTCCAGAATCTTTCAGTGCTTGTATTGTATATTACATAAAGCCCTAGGGAATATGAGCTCTTCCAAACATTAATATTCCTACAAGAAACATATGAATATTTAGATGGGATTAATAAAGCCTATAAATGACCTCATGTCAGTTGAAGTTTACCATTTAATGAGCTGTGCATACCTTTTTTTGAAAGCAGAATATAGAAAAAACCTTCCATGATTTAATGCATCAGTTTGTAAAAAGTTAGAAATGGTGCAGAAAAAAATATATATGCAATCAACAAAATAATTGTACCGAAGACAGGCATACTCAATGGTATTGTAACGGATTGTGAGACATAACCTATTGATGAGACAAACATGGGTTCAAAAGGAAAAAAAAAACCTTCAAATATTATGAGAAGTTTGTAAAAATAAAGGAAGAAAAATATAATTATGTGTATTTTGTCAAATATTTTTTACCCTACAGATTTTAGCTGTTGAGTACAGTTGCACTGTTCTGTTCCATGTGAGCTGTGTCAAACCTACTTTTTATTTTGAAGACATTTTGGATTTTAGAACTGTGGTTAAAATATGTAGACCTGTGATGTCTTCTTCATAAAGTGTTGTGTTTTTTTTTTTTTTTTTTTTAGATTAGGTCTCGCTAATTTTGCCCATGGAACCGCAGGCTCTTGTTGCCCGGGATACCACAGACTCAAGCGATCCCCAGCCTCAGCTTCCCAGGTAGCTGGGATGACAGGCACGCACCACCACGCCCAGCTATTTTTTTTGGAACTAGGTCTCGCTAGGGGCCCCAGGAGGGACTGGAACAGCAATCCCTAATCCCTGCTGCTTCATAGGCTGAAGTTTACAGGCACGAGCAACCGTGCCCGGCATTCCTCATAAAGTTTTTTTGAAGGTTGGATTAAACAATGATGGATTCGGCACGGTTGCGTGTGCCTTTATTCGCAGCCTATGTAGCACGAGGCCAAGGGTAGGAATAGCTTGAGTCTGCGGGTTTGAGACCCGCCAGTGGGGAGGAGGGGGGACAACATAGCGAGACCTAGTCTCAAAAAATAGCTGGGCGTGGTGGCACATGCCCGTAATGCTAGCACCTGGGGAGTTGAGGTTGAATCGCTTAAGTACCACAGATTTGAGTACGGGTAAACATGAACCTGTGGTTCCCTGGGCAACACAGCGAGACCTGGTCTCAAAAAAGCAGCTGGGCGTCATGGCGGGTGTCTGTAATCCCAGCTACCTGGGGGACTGAGGCTGGAGATCGCTTGAGTCCGCGGGATTGGGACTATCCAGGGCAACATGACGAGACCAAAAAACCAAAACAAACAGTAAACAATGATGCAAAGTATATGTATCAACTCCCAGAACATAGAAAACACCAAATAAATATTACAGTCACTGTTGTTTTTAAGATGGAGTACTAAGCTTCAAGAACTCCTGTTTACAGGTCCTTTAACTTGGCATGGGGTTTGCTTTGTGGGATAGTTTGATGTTTGGATGAGTTTCCTTGTAAAGGTAGTTGGGATATTTGAAGAGGAGGGAAGCATCTTTACTCTTTGATGATCTAGAAGAAAGGGAATGAATAGGCTTTGAAGTCAAATAGATCAGAGTTGAAATTCCATTGGATCAGATGATTTTCAAAACCTGGTGGAAAATACCTATCTATCTTACAGGTTGCTTGAGGATTAAATAACCAGATAGAATAGAAACCTCTCTGTACACCAAATGTACTCAACAAATGATAGCTATTTTTGTTAAGTAATGGTCGGGGCACTGAGGCACAACCCTTCCCATTTTACAGTCTGAAAAGTACATAATCAGCCACTTTCATGACTGAAAATGAGGGCCTTGGATCAGGATCAGAGGAAGCATTTATTGTACATAAAGAAACAAAGCATTGTTACCATGATCTGTTGACAGGAGGATGGCACCAGGCCCTCCTCTGTGATGTAATGTCATAGGACTTCACTTGTTCAGGGAGATGGAAGGAGGGGGTACAGTGAGGCCTAGGAAGAGCAACTCATTTACCCCACATAGTCAGAAAGGGTTGTTTGTCTAGGTGGTATATTGGCATGAGAGCCTTCAGCCTTTAGGCAGTTTCCATTGTTTTGGCATTTCAAAATGTCCGTTGCCCCTTTCACTAATAGAATATCCTGAAGTTTCAGGTTTACTGCTGTCATACTACAAAGTCAGAGTGCAATCTGTTTGATCAGTGTATGCTGAGGACAGAGTCTATCTATTCCTGCTTGGATCCGTATGGGATTCAATTCTTGTAAACCTTGAAGGGGGAGGGTACCATGTGCCAGGTGCTGAAAATACAAAGGGGATCTGATAAGGTTTCAGTCCAGAGGGGACTGGCAGAGAGGGAGGTAACTGATAACTCTCAATAGGGAGTGCAGAGTGATGAGTGACGTAATAGAGCTTTGCATAAAGTGGGATGGGGGGTACTGAGAAAATTGTTTTTTTCTAGGGAAGTTAGGGCAAACTCCTCCAAAGTGACATGAGATATGATTTTTGCACTGAGTCATTATGTAAATGGTTTTGAGATGGAATGAGAAGAGCAGGGGGAAGGGAAGAAAATAAAAGGAGAGAATTCCATGGTAGGCATATTCATTCATTTGTTCTTTATTTATTCAACAAACAAACATTGGTTGAGTGCCAGACTGCTCTTGGCATTGAAGATACAACAGGAAACAAGACAGACAAGGTCCTTGATGCTCTCATAAAGTTTACACTTGAGAACTGGATGGGACTGAAAACAAAGAAACAGGGTGATTTCAGAGAGTGTTATGTGTAATGAAGAAAATAAATTGGGAGACATTAGGAGAGAGTACCCTGGTCAGGTGGTCAGGGGCTTCTCTGGAGGAGGTATTTGACCTAAGAACCAAGTGGTGACAAGTCAGCTCTTTGGAGACAAAATGTCCCAGTTGGAGAGAAGAATGGATACAAACCCTGTAACAGTATAAACGCCATGTATTGTATTTGAGGAACAGAAAGTGGCCACCTTGACTGGTGCAGAGTGAGGGAAGAAGCCACGGGCGAGAAAGAAGGCGAGAAAGGTTGGCAGGATCAGTTAGAAAGGTGGGTCACTGTAAGGAGTTTGCTTGTTTTTTTGTTTCATTTTGTTTTTGTTTTTAATAAAAGAACCATCTGGCTGCCATGTAGAGAACAGATTTGAAGTCAAGTGCTTTCTTGGGAGGCCGTTTTTACTCTAAGCAAGAGTTGTTGGTTGCTCCCACCAGGGTGGTAGCCGTAGAGACAGATGTGTGCAGAACAAATAAACATTTTTGAAGTGGAGCTTACAGAATTTGACGATGGACTGATGTGGGAGTGAGGAAAAGATGTGGTTAATCATGCCAAATACTACAGAGATTGAGTAAAATGAGCACATAAAAATGATTTTGTTCTTAGTAGTAGTGAGGTCAATTTAGCAGAGGTGAGAACATGGAGAGAGAGGGTACCAGGAAAGAAAGGCTGTGAAGACTTTGGGGAAAATATAAATTTGATCTTGAAGGCCATTGACAGTCTGGCTTTCTGGGAAGACAGGGACATCTCAGACTTTGACAACCAAGGATTAAAAAATAAAAACAAAAACAAAACAGAACTCTGACTAAACCTACACAAATTTGTTTGACTCTCTTCCTACATTTCCCTCTTAAAAAATTTTGCCCTACAGGATAAGCATCTGTCTGTTCTCACACACACACTGCATTGGCCTAAGTTTCTCTCTTATTTGATTCTCCAGAATACTAAAGTCTCAGTCAAGCAGGACATTCTGCCCATAAGAGACACCGAGCAGTGTACTGAGTGGCATCTAGAGGTGCTTTGCTTTGAGAGAGGAAGAAAACTTGGTTTTACGTCTTTGTTTCACTTCTACTCAACTCACAAAGCTTGGTTCTTGTCCTGGGACAGTATACACACAGGAGGCATGGGGGTGAAAGAATTCACCAGGGATAGAGTGGAGAATGGAGCAAGGGGATTTATTGAAATACTCTGCTAAGGGAAGCAGTGGGCAAGACTGGAGAGGTCTGCAGCGCAGAGTGAGGGTCCTGAGGCTCTATTTACCCTCCAAAGGATGGGTCAGGGTGACTAGTCTTGGCTTGTCTTGACTAATGATCAGAATCTACATAAAAGATCATCAGTTTAACAGATTATCAGTGTATGACCTTTTTCCTAGGTGTCCCATTCACTCACTTTATCCATTCAAATCCTCCCAATCTTGCCTGCTGGGCATGCAATGAGGCTTAGTTTTAAGTATAGTAACTGATACCACGAGAGCTCTTTCCACTAGGTGGAATGTGTAGGCTTATTATATAATTTCTGGGGTGGGGGCAGTTCTACTATCTCCCTATGCAGTGGTAAGATTGCTTCTTTTAGTCCTTGCATTTACACAGAAGACCTGCAGGGGTCCTCAGATCTCCCTCTGAATCACTGCATTAGGTTTGTCCTCTTTAGTTAACATTATCTTTTATTGAAACAGAAACAGTAATCCCCATTCTTGTTACATAACCTAGCATATTAGGTGTTAAACTAATGCAATATCTACTGTTGGGGAGTAGTGATACGGCAAAACAAATATTCACTCAAAGAGTATCACTGAAAACTTGCAACAAATTTTACTTTCTGGCTTGATATAACATTTTATATCAGTTTGAATAGGATTTTAGAGATGATCCTATTTTAATCCTTTCAGCTTTAAAACTGGAAACTAAGGTCTAAGAAACAAACCTGCCCCGGGGATAGATCAGGGTTTAGATAGTTTGTTCTCAATAATCTAAGGACTCCACCACATCTCCTTAGGTCAAGGATTAAGTGTTAAACCTTTTTTGTTTGTGATTCCTTCATTATCTGCTTACACTGAAACTGCATACTTGAGGCTGATGCATGACTTGATATGATATGGATTGCATTTGAGTTATTTTTGTTTGTTTTTACTAACACTGGTACTGGATTCACATCCAACCAGGCAATATATTTTAACAGAATCACATATATTGTAAAGAAAGTTGGGTGGTGCTTCTGGTGAAATCTGATCCACTTGGGGATCCACTAGCCCCATTTTCAGCTGATAACCACTTTGCAAGGAGGGGGGAACTGAAGTCAGCTACACCTTCAGAAACATCTCATCTCCATAGCTGCTCAATAAAACAAGGAATTTCCGATTGCTGTGAGATGAACCGCAGAACTTCAATGACTGAATGTTAAGACTGGACTGCTTTTGCCCCTGATCTCTGACGGCATTCTTTCTCAAACTAACAAATTTTCTTAGCGGGGGACTGCCCCACTTCCCCGACTTTGTGCCTCTCTGGACCAACCTGAGCTCACGGTTTAATCATCTATCTCTTCCTTGAGAAGCAACATCCCACTGACCCAGAACATGGGTTCGACCCCTCTGGTCACTGACCACCCTATTCTCCTGAGCTAACCGTTCTGATCTCTTTCTAAAAGCTTGGGAAATCCGCAACAATAGGGAGGTGGGTGCTTTTAATCCCCCTCCGGAGTCTTCCTTATTTTTAAGACTGGAAATTACTAGCAGATCTGAGAGAAGAGAAATCCTTTGTTTCTAAGTAGGGTCAGGCTGGCACTATCTGATTAGAATCAACTGCTGGTCCTGTGGGCCTCTCCAGTTAATTTAGATTTTGAGTTAGCGATGGTTAAGGGGCAGTGCTTCTACTTGGCCCTCCAAGTAGAAGCACTGTAAAGCCTCCCCGCTCCCTACTTCAGGTCCTGGGAAGCCCAGCCTTGACTTGGGGACAAACCCCAAAGCCAAAAAACGATCTCTTCCCAGTCGCTGAGCCCCCACCCATGCTCATCATCGTTTCTCCCCGTCTCTCTGGCCAGTCGCCGTGTCTGGCCAGGTTCCGCGGGCTGAGCCTCTCCGAGCCAGACACGGCGCTGGCTGCACTCCCCGCACCCAGACCCGGCCCGGGCAGAGGGGTGGAGGGGGGAGTGGGAGGTAGGGGAAGCAGGGGGCGGAGTTCCGTCCTTTGTTGATTGGCTCCGGGCTGATGGGCTGCGGCCGTACCGGGCCAACCGGCGGCGTGTTGCTATGTGCTGAGCCGAGGGGATAGGCGCGGGGGCGCGTCCGTCACAGGACAGCCCCCGGCCCCGACCCGGAGGGATGCGGAGTCGCGGCGGCGGCGGCGGCTGAGGCTGTGGCTTTAAGAGCGCGCCCGGAGCCGGGGATTTAGCCCGGCGGTCCTAGGCTGCGACGCACCCCTGAGCGGAGCCGAGCCCTGCGCTGGCGGGACGGGGAAGCCTACTGCCGGGTGAGCGAACTGGGAGCGCGGCGCGGGCCGGGCGCGCGTGGGTGTGCAGCGCGCACTTAGCGCGGGCGCCTGGCACGGGGCACTGTGCCGGCCCCCGGTCCCTGCGGTCCGGCGCGACGCGCGACGCCCTCTGCCCGGCCAAGGCGGGATCCGGCGTGGGGTCCGGGTGGGGGCCGCGAGTGCAGGGGCGGAGAGAGGGCCGCCGGGACCACGTGACCGGTTTGTTTACAAACACTGCGGGGCCCGGCGGCGGCCGGTGGAGGGATCCCCGGTGGCGCGGGCTCCAGCTCGGGCCCTGAGACCGATGCAAAGAGCTGGCAAGTCTGGGTGCGCGGTTTGGCAGCGGGGGAGGGCCAGGAGATTTGGTTGCTGCTTCTTGCTCGGCGTAGTTGCGCGGGTTCGGAGTGCGTGGGGCTAGGGCGGCTTCGGACATTTTCTGTCCTTTGCAGCGCCGGGTCTCTGCTGGGGATATTAGGGCTCCGGCCTTTGGGGCCACTGGCCGCCTTCGAAACTCCCTGGAGCTCTTGGCCGGTCTTGGGTTGAAGTAACCGCAGCAGAGTTCCTGCCTGGCCGTTTCCCGGAGCTGCATGGTGTCTTTGCCAAGGGGGTGAGCTCGAGTTCTCGCTTGTCCCACGGAAAGTAGGGGCCTCTCCAGCTAGAACGTCCTAGGACCTGGCGCTGAGGGGCAGCTTAGACCTCACTGCTTCAAGTTCACCCTCTTCTGCCGCAGATCTCCCCTGGGTGTCTTTACCCAAGTGGTAGGCTTTTCTCCCATCTTGGGGCTGGGGGAACCACCTGTTCTTTGAACCCAGTCCGGGGTGAGGAGGGGGTTGTCACCTCAGACTACACTCTGTTTACTGGAGCTTTAAAACTAAAGAGTGTCCTCCGTTTTTCTGTATTGTGCATGTAGCTGACCCTCACACCGCCCCCACGTGAATGGCACGTGTCCCCTGGGCTTTGTTTGGGTTTTTGCTTTCTGACCTCCTTGTCAGTTTATTTTGAAATCTTAAGGCCATTTGCAGTGAGACCTGCATCTGGTGAGTCTAAAGGTTAGTAAGACAGATAGCTGCTCGTTTCTTTTCCTGGCCTTTCCTCCCTTCTCTGTTCTCGTCTTGTCTAGCAAGATGGGGCTCTGTCCCAGAGTACTGGGCTAGAAGGGAAGCTTCCTGCTTACCTGTATGCCTCTTGTTCACGGATCATTATCCCTGCAAGGAATTCACCAGATTAAGACTTTAACTGATGCCTAAGATAATTCAAAACTTACCTCAGTCGCTGAGGACTGGGGGGTGGTGGTGGTAGGGTGTATGTATATCATATGCTTGATGCTCTCCAGTGCTCTGGTTCTAAGAACTCAGGTGTGTGGGATAGGATTCACCGTACCCTGGCTTTCGTAATCACTGCCACTGGACCGAAAAAAGATAGGTCTGATTTCTGTTCATACCTTCCTTCAATTCCTTAGCTCTTAATACTGAGATTGAGTCTTCCCTGAAGAGAAACATTTTAACTCTTCTGAACCCTGATGAATGGCCACATTTTTTTTTTTTTTTAACCAAGGAACAGGTCCAGCCGGAAAAAGAGTTGTTTATAGCTTCCCCCTGGCATTGGTCCTTATTTCCAGCTCCCTGATAAGAATCTCAGACCCAGGGGATCCCTTAAGGATCTTGGGGAGACCCTGGGCTCATTTCTCACCTCAATTTAGTTTTGTCTTATCACTTTAGGACTTGATAACAGCATCTCTTGGATTACTTTTTTTTTTTTTTTTTTGAGACTCTCTGTTTTTGCTTGTGGAACCGCAGGCTCACATTGCCTGGGGTACCACAGACTCAAGCAATCCCCGACCTCAGCTTCCCAGGTAGCTGGGATTATAGGCGTGCACCACCATGCCCAGCTATACTAGGTCTCCCTACGTGCCCCTGGTGGGACTTGAACCACTATCCCTGGTCCCCACCGTGGTTTCCTAGGCTACTGCTTACAGGCATGCGCCACCATGCCCGGCCTGATCACTCTTGATATGTGTGCTTGAACTAAGTTTGGAGTTGGGGTGGAAAATGGAAAATAGACACCTATTTTCCCTCTCTTAGGAGGATGCTTTTCAAATTTCGTGGGACACCCGTTGTACAGAAAACTTTTTTTTTTTTTTGAGACTAGGTCTCGCTATTTTTGCATGTGGAACTGCAGGCTCTCATTGCCCGGGGTACCACGGACTCAAGCAATCCTCAGCCTCAGCTTCCCAGGTAGCTGGGATTATAGGCGCATGCCACCATGCCTAGCTGTTCGGAAAACATTTTCTATCTCTGCACAGAGATTCAAAACTGAAATAACTTCCAAGATACAACTACCTGCAGTCATTTTATGTTTTTCTTTTTTCTTGAGACTTTTTTTTTTTTTAGTCTCACTATACTGCCAGGGGTAGTCTTGAACCTGTGGATTCAAGTGATTCCTAGCCTCTTCCTCCCAAATAGCTGGGATTATAGGCGCTCACCACCGCACCTGGCTTATATTTTTTCTAATTAATTAAAAAATCAATTGCTGGTCATGCAAAATTAATTTAAGAAGGGCAGAGGTCCTCAAGTCTGTAACGATGACCTGGGTAGTGTTTATCAGAAATAGTTTGCCAGTTCTCTCTGGAGGTATTCTCAGTGGGGCACATTTTTAATAAGTGGGCCATAGGCTTGTGATACAGGTGGATAACAAGTCCTAATTTAGTGGTAACTGGAGACGGTGAACAATAAAAGGCATTGACTTGTGTTTGAAGTGCAAAACCTTAGTGTCTTGCACTCAGTGCAAACCCAGTATCTCTCATTAATAATCACACTAGCCTAAAGTCTATTGCGTAGTGTTTGCTTCCAGCTGCCATGAAGCCAAAACAGACAACCTCCCAACTCACCACCTCACCCCAGCCCATTTGAGGGCTGCTATTCACTTAGTTATGTACCACTGGGTATGTTTTAATAATAGTTTTGAAGAATTAACACAGTGTGCTGGGATATTAATTGGTAAGCAGCAAAAAAAGTTGATTTTTGTTTAATATATAGGTATTATAGTCTTATAGGTTAGGAAAAAAGCTGGTTATTTTATTTTTGTTTGGGGGTGCTGGGGTGTTGAGGACTGTAATCAGTTGTTAATAGGAAGCACAATTCTACCACGAATGTGTCCACCTGTATTCTAGCTCTTTGTTGTTGCAGCCTTGTTCCTGTATGCAGATGGACCTAGTTAGTCATCTAGTTTCTGAAGTTATTACCTCTGTTTCTGTCTTCAAGTACAAACATACACACATCTGAATATCAACATCTAGGGTGTTTCTTAGTTACTGTGTTCAAACATTGATAGAGGAAATTTCTTTGAATTAATCAAAACTGCAGTTTAGCTTCAAAAAGAATTTTAAATTACCCAGATTCTGAGTCAGCTATGGTTGGGTTCTTCTTGTCAAAGATACACTTTCTATGGAAACACTAACTGTTGAAATTATTTTGTGGGTTTTTTTTTTTTTTTTTTTTTTTGAGACTAGGTCTCGCTATTTTTGCCCGTGGAACCGCAGGCTCTCGTTTCCCGGGGTACCACAGATTCAAGCAATCCCCAGCCTCAGCTTCCCAGGTAGCTGGGATTACAGGTGCGCACCACCACGCCCAGCTATTTTTTTTGGAACTAGATCTCACTATGGGCCCCAGGAAGGACTTGAACCGCGATCCCTAGCCTCGGCCGCTTCATAAGCTGAAGCTTACAGGCATGAGCCACCGTGCCCAGCCCCCTGTTGAAATTATTTTAATAGTGTTCAGTTTGATTAAGTAGCTCACACTTAAAATGTTTAGTTTTGTGCTTATGGGGGGGGGGGGAACAATAAAAGATGGCAATGGATAGGAAATCCTAGAATAAGAAAAGCAAAAGGTGGAGTTGTTTAGGTGGTATTTAAATGAAGGCCCAGTATCGGTTTCTTTTATAAATTACAAGTTTATGGTCTGTCGAATCATTTAGGTGTTCTGCCATTTTGTTCCTTTAGTATGAAAGGGTATAAAACTCTGGAGAAGGAGGCATCTTTTTGAATTTTAGCCTCCAATGATAAAGTCAGGGCTGGTAGGCTAAATATACTATATTAGAGGTGATAGTTTCCAGTTATATTATCTTCAAAAAAAGGTGATCATGCTTACTTCTTTTAAGTGTCTAACCTACATGAATTTCCCCTGAACCTCTGACTATATCTCTGGAGGGTTAAGAAGTAAATCCCATTTTTCTACTCCAAAGTTTGCAGTTTTCCAATAGCTTCCCATTGCCCTTTAAACGTAATCTGTGTTGCTTCTTTCCCTGCAGGCATGACTTGTACCCTTTCCTCAACTTTCTCCATCATCTCTTACCAGCTCTCTCATTCTGCTTCATTCTGCTCCAACTGTACCAACCTTCCGGAGGTTTCTGAAACTTGAAGATGTTTTGTTTTTGTCCTGGGGCCTTTCCATTGGTAGTTCCTCTTTCCAGATGCCTTTTTATTTCAAAGTTTTGGATGATTACCTTCTCTCACTTGGCTCCTTGAGTAACCTATCCCTGGACCAGTTATCTAGAACAGAGCTTTTCTCCTTCCTACCCCTCAGCCTCTCTTAATCTCCTTAATGTAATTTAAAAAAAAGCACTTTAATCCCATCTGGAAATACTTGATTGCTAGATTGGAAGCTTCTTTGTCTTCCTCACTGCAGTCAGTACCTGGCATGGAGTAGTACTGGATAAATATCTGTTGATGGAATGAATGAGTGAACGACTAAAGAGCCAATATGAGTTTCTAGGGTAGGAACAATATTTTTAAGACAAGAAGAGTAAAATAATTTTCCTCTCCCTTTTCCTGGAATAGAATCGTGGTCCCTTAGAATGCCTTTCTTTCGTTTTTCATAATATTTTTCATCCCTTTATTCCTTGTATAGGTCACTAAAATCTCTGTAAGTTCCATTTATTAATTAACAGTTCTTGCCCCCCCACCTTATTTTAACCTTCAGACAAATATAAGCATTTCTAACCATATTCATTAGAAATTGGAGGCACTATAAGTAGGGCTAAGAGCTAGGCTTTGGAACCAGAAAGTTCTCAACAATTATCTTGGGCAATTTGCTAAAATTTTCTAAATCTCCTCCTTATTTGTAAAATGTAACTAACTGTAATTATCACACAGGTTTGATGGGAAGATTAAGAGAATTCACAGAGCCTGGCAGTGATGCTAGCTATTAGTAACAACACTAATATTAATATATTTCCCTTCTCTGAGTGGCTGGGATTCCCAACCCATTGAGCAGTAAGAATGGGGAAATTACCACATCCTACATTAAGTAAAGGAAGACTAAAAATGTCTGTCAGAACTAGAATAGAATTTAGCAATTATCTAATTACAAACTAACTGCCCAACAGTTCAGTAAACACCCATGTGGAAGAAGTAATCTTTATAGAAATTTTTGGAAGGACGTGTTGACTACCTGCTCCTCAGGCCATTCTTAGATTTATCTTTGGATTAAGTTGGGCTAACTGAAAGCTGCTTACTTGGACCATGTTGTCTCATCCCTACAGAATTGTTTTCACTGAGATGAACTTTCTTGTCCTTCCCTTTGCTGTCAAGGAGACTCTCTGATACAGCCATATACAACGTGCCACATGTTTTTATATCATTGAAGATTTCTACAACTTTACTTAATGTTCTAAGAAATTAATAGGCGAGGTTAATTTTTTTCCATTATTGAGGTATTGTTGGTTTAATCCTCTTTAGATTTGTTTCCTCCGTACCCCAAGAATCCAAACACCGGTTGTCCTTTACCATATACCATTGTGTCCCCTTCCTCCCCCTCTAGTAGCTTCAGTTCTACAGTCAGATTTCTAGGGCTTATTTTGATTTAGTTTTAGGCATAATTTCTCCCCCTATAGTCTACATATGAGTAAAATAATTTAATATTTGTATTTTTCCCTCTGACTTTATTTACTCAGTGTAATCTCATCCAGTTCTATCCATGTTGTCCCCAATGGAGAGACTTCATCTTTTTTGTTGCTGAGTAGTAGTCTATTATATATATGTACCACATCTTAATCCACTGCTCTGTTGATGAGCATGTAGTTTGTTTTCATAAATTGGCTATTGTAAATGCCACTACAGTGAACATAGAATTGAATGTGAATTAGTTTTATTAATTGAACCAGTGATTTTATATTAATCAGATAAGTACCTAGAATTTTTGTGACATTGTAATAATCCCTGTAGATAGGGGAGGTTCCAGGTTCACTGCCCACCCAAGTAAAAGTGTTGCTGAGCAGCTAGGAGAACCTAGAAAAGACTGGGAGAAGGACTTGAGACTTTTGAAAGAGATCTTGAGATCTGTGAGGATGCAGACAGTAGTGGCCATTACTTTGATTTACATTTTGATTTTATTGTTTTCCTTCCAGGTTTGCCTGGCTCCTACTTTCCCTTTTTATGTATCCCCACCAAAAAGGTGCCTTGGACTTGTGCAAACTTTTGGACTTCACTGGCCCTCCTTTGGTTCAGTCCTCTTTGATGGGTATTTACCAACAAGGGGATGAATAACTTTGGGTGCTTCATTTGGAAACTCTATTATTTCTTTTTTCTGTTGCACACTAATTTTCTTAGTTTTTTTCATATTGTTGGTCTTACACACTAAGATTATGCTTTGTCTTTCTATGGTGAATGGCAGAACCCATTTAGAACAAGCAGATTTGGGGATCCCAGGGTACCCCTCATCTGCCCTCTAGCAATTAGATCATATTGTAGATCTATTTTTAATGTTTTGATGAACTTCCAGACTGTTTTTCAAGGGACTGGATCCATTTACACTTTATTTTTTTAACAACAGTACATGAGGGCTCCTTTTTGGAGACATTTCTTTCAAAACCAACTGCCAGGAGAAACCTGGCTTATCTGAAGGAAATGTTTTTTTTTTTTTTTTTTTGTTTTGTTTTTGTGGACCATTAGAAATTTAATCTTGTTTCTCTTTTTGCTTTGACTGCTAGAAGGCACAGAGCCAATTTTATAACCTGTTTTAAGTAACTGGGGGGTTCTACAACCTAGTTTTTTCCAGTATTAACCTTGTAATTTTTATTTGCTCTAATATTAATTGATGCTTTATAGCTATTAAATAGACTCTGGATTAGATATTTAAGTCCATTTTAGGTGTTACATTCACAAACACAAACACTGAGCTCAAGTAAACACAGAGGATTTGCTTGGATATGCAAGTGATTAGGGCAGACCTAAGTAGAAACCATGCCTTTGGTTTCTCAGTCCTAGGGCTCTTTCTACTCTGTACATTCTAGAATAATACCAGTTCCTTATTGGAACCTTCAATGATTTAGAATTTCTCAATGTTTGGCACCTCTCTGGTGGTGCAAAAAACATGGGGCATTCTGCTGGTAAGTGCTTCCTGGTTGAATCTGCAGCATTATGCTCTCTCTTTCTGGAAATACTGGGTAGCCAATCCTTTCCCAGGGTCTTGAGAATGTGGTATGTCCAGACTAATGGCTTCAATCTGAAACTAGATTGCCATCACAGAATGAAATTACCTCCTAGTCTTTGGAGATCCCATATCCCATTTTGTGCCAGGAAAGAAAAGTGTGATATCTGTATAGCAGGTAGGTGCCATGGTAGCTCAAAGAAGGTGTTCTGGCTGGGCATGGTGGCTCGTGCCTGTAAGTTTCAGCCTATGAAGCGGCTGGGGCTAGGGATCGCGGTTCAAGTCCTGCTCGGGGCAACACAGAGAGACCTAGTCCCAAAAAATAGCTGGGCATGGTGGTGCGCAACTGTAATCCCAGCTACCTGGGAAGCTGAGGCTGGGGATTGCTTGAGTCCGTGGTATCCCAGGCAACGTGAGCCTGCAGTTCCATAGGCAAAAATAGCGAGACCTAGTCTCAAAAAAAAAAAAAAAAGGAAAAAAAAAGGGTATTCTGGATATTAAAAATGACTGACTTGGGTTGTATTGAAATAAGTTTTGTTTTTGAATATAAAATTTGAATTTTTGTTTTTGAATATAAAATTTGTAATAGGAAATACTGACCTCATCTAATGATTTGTTTTCCCATGATATTCTAGCTGAAAGTACCTAGGGCCAGAAGAGTGTAGGCTTGGAACATATCCTACCTGAGTCAGGAGAATTTTGATTCCTATTTTGAGGTAGAGAAGAGGAAACTCTGGCCTGGAGCTGAAACTAAACATTAGTTTTGTAATCATTCAATAGATAAAACAGTTAGGAGTTATGTCACCCCACTCCCAACTTTCCTTTCCAATAGCACAAGCTCAAATAGGTATCTGTGTCCATGACCACCTTACTAGGTTGGTAGAAAGTGTTACAGAGAAAGTCATCTAGATCTAGAAAGAAAGGTAGTCTGTGAAGAATGAAGAGGGTTTAAACTTGCAAAACAAAACAATCCTTTACATAAACATGTAAAGCCACAGGGATATGAACATAAGAGAGATGATGGATAAAGTTCATTAGGCATGTGAGATGTGTAAAAAATACTAGGCTTTGCTTAAATTACCATTGCTATAGTTTACAACAGCTTCATGCAAGCTGTTACTCCCATATTTCCATTCTTGAGGATAAAAAACTGAAAAATAGCTTATCTCAGAAATGAAATAAATTCTCTAACTTGGCAGCCATAAGAATTCCTTACCTCACCAAAGGCCTACTGATTTGGAATTTTCAGCATGGGGAAGTTAATAAAATTAAGCAAACAGTAACAATACCAGAAATATTTCTCAATCACCTCACACTTGTTTGAGGTTTGAAAATTACTGAGTTGATCTTCTTGGCACAGAAATCAACTGCTAAACGCCCTTGTCCTTTGACCACCTTCCCACCTCCATTTTTTTCACTTTTCTACTTCTCTATAAATGACACATGTATGTGTCATTCATTACATCTACTTCTATTTATTTTTTTACTACTTTGGTCTCATATGAACCATAAAGTTTAAATAAATTTTCTTTCAGTATTTTTGGTATATGTGATTTAAGTATGTGTTTTATGTAAATTAAATGGAACTTTTGGTTAGTTCTAGTTGCATGATTCTTTTATTTATTTTTTTTTTTTTTTGAGACTAGGTCTCGCTATTTTTGCCCGTGGAACTGCAGGCTCTCGTTGCCCGGGGTGCCACGGACTCAAGCTATCCCCAGACTCAGCTTCCCAGGTAGCTGGGATTACAGGTACACGCCACCACACCCAGCTATTTTTTTGGAACTAAGTCTCGCTACGGGCCCCAGGCAGGACTCTAACCGTGATCCCTAGCCCCAGCCGCTTCATAGGCTGAAGCTTGCAGGCACAAGTCACCGTGCCCTGCCAGTTGCATGATTCTTAATTTGATTCCTTTAGGGTCTGAGGGAAAAAATAAGCCCAAACATGACTAAAAAAATTAAAACTAATTATCCCATTAGCAGGGCATCTGCAGACAAGATTATGACAAGAATTGAAAAATAACTTCTTTTTTGGTGGGGGTGCCTAATCCCTTTCCCACCTTCCACTTTAGCTAATTCCCTTTCCTCATCTTGCTTTTGGAGGTTTCTGCAGTTATAGGTTGAAGCTTTGAGTCAACCATGATAGTCTGAAGGTGTTTTTTTTGGAAACTGGGTCTTGCTGTTTCTGCCCATGGAACCGCAGGCTCTTGTTGCCCAGGGTACCATAGACTCAAGCAATCCCCAGCCTCAGCTTCCCAGGTAGCTGGGATTACAGGCATGCGCCACCACACCCAGCTATTTTTTGGAACTAGGGCTCACTACGGGCCCCAGGCGGGACTCGAACCGCGATCCCTAGCCCCTGCCGCTTCATAGGCTGAAGCTTACAAGCACGAGCCACCGTGCCCAGCCTGAAGATGTTTTAAGATAATTTGACATCACGACCAAGCATGGTGGTGCATGCCTGTAGGTGGCAGCCTAGGAAGCCATGGCCAGGGCCAGGGATTGCGGTTTCAGTCCTACCTAGGGCACGTAGAGAGACCTAGTCCCAAAAAAATAGCTGGGCGTGGTGGCGCATGCCTATAATCCCAGCTACCTGTACCTGGGAAGCTGAGGCTGGGGATTGCTTGAGTCTGTGGTACCCTGGGCAACGTGAGCCTGCGGTTCCACAGGCAAAAATAGCGAGACCTAGTCGCACACACACACACACACACACAAAGATAACTTGACATCTTTGTTTTGCATTGTAATTGGTTGACATAGAGTCAGCATCTGGGAGGTACTCTGCTTGTAGCTTTGGAGGACTTGAACTAAGACTTGGACTGGGATGACCAAGGTTGCACATTTTTAAATCCATCTTTGACTTGTGCGCAGGGGAGGTTCCGAGATTCAAATCCTGATTCTGGTATTTTCAAGTGGAGTGACTTTGGACAAATTTCAACTTCTCTTGAGCTTTTTTCATTTTGAAACCAAGGGTAATCATAATGCCTGCTCTCTGGATTGTTGTAAAGATTGACAGAATACACATCAATTACCTGCTCCCTCATAGTAGTTCTTAGAGACTTTTCTTGACAGTTGCTCCAGGATCTCGGATGATCATGATCCCTCTGCTGTGTCCTGCCATTTCGCACCAGCCTTTGGGCAAAGGATGAAGGGTGATTAACCAGAGGTTGTTTTTGGCCAGGAATGGCTCACAATCTAGTGGGAAAACTCATCCATATACAAATCACTAAGTTGAGAGTTCTTAAATTATGTGGAATTATAGGCACAAGGAAAAGTTAGTTTTCACTTCTTGTCATATCTTTCTGCACATATGAAATTTAGCTTTAAGACTGTATTCATATGTGAATACTTTCCTCCTGTACTTGCCTGTCTCCACTGAATGTGCCAGGCTTGAAGGAAAAAGAGGCTATAATTCTTATTAAAATCTGACACTCCCATAATAGAAAAAATGCAGAAGTTTCTCAACCTACTTTTTCTTCCTCAATAAATGGCAACACTGGGTGACAGTTTAATAATTTCTAGAATAAAATAACATCCGTCATTAGACTGGTGATGGCTGTGACTTTAGACATACAGGCGTCCTTTTGAAAGCGCCTCTCCTTTTTGTTTTAAGTTCAGTTTTCACATTCCAATTGTGGAAAGGCAGGGAGCTCCAGCCACAAATGTCAGAGTTTAGAGTCTGGATTTATTTGAATTGGGAGATTAAAGTGAGAAAGTCAAAGGCATGCTGACAGCTGAACAATGGAATTGTATTGGCAGAGTCAGGATGGATGGTTTGTAACTAATTGGGGCCCCAGCTGTGCCCTGGGGGAACAGTAGTTAAAGAGAAATCAAGGTCACAGTGCCCATCATCCAAAAGACATTCATTTATTCAGTAAATAATATTTGCTATTCCAGTGTGTGAGACACAGATAACAGAGTCACTCCATTAAAGTAAAACTATAGCTGTGAAAAATGCTTCATTTTTGGAATAGGGGACCTGATTTTGTACTTGCTGGAGGAGGCTGGGGGTTGGGGAAGAAGTATAGTAACATGGGAAGATAGGCCAGCTCTCTTATCCTAATTTATAAGACTATTTTGGTAGATTTTGTTTTAATGATCATATTACATTTTAGCTCAAGTATAGCTTGTCTGCTTGTTTTTTGTTTTATTTTAATCAGGATTATCACCACTGAACATGGCAAATACAAAACAAAGGACTGAGAGGTGTTAAGGTAGCAGGCTCTGGGGCTAGAGGAAATGAACACATCTGGCTTCTTTGATGGGCTGAGTGGAGGCTGGATTGAGGGACTTTTCCTTCTTGACCTGAACCTAGTCTGCCACTGTCTTAACCTTTGAGTAACAGACTGTCCTGGGGGTTTTATGGCGACCACTCTGAAAGGCACAAGTGTGAAACTTCTTCAGTGTGCCAAACTTGAGAGTTTGGGGGAACCAAGGATGATGGTGGGGGGAGGGGAGGTAGAGTCTGGACTGACTGCAGGAAGTTCCCAATTTGGTGGGGAAACTGTGAGAAAGAACAGTTCCAAAAAAGAACACTTCTTGATTTCTGCATTTTTTGCATGCTGGAAGGGGCCACCAGCTTTACTTAAGGCCTTATTTGAGCTGGGTAATATGGGATGAGCAGACATTTAGCAGACAGAGAAGATAGATTAAAACTTTAAGGAATTCTGAAACTTGAGAAACAGTAGTGAGTGGACTTGGTTTGCTGGGAAAATGGACTTGGAATGAGGTGGGAAGGCGATGAGAAGATAAAGCAGTTGAGCCCTGGTTCTCCATACCACCTGAAGGCTTGGACTTTGTCCTATAGACTCCTAGGAAATCACTGGAGGTTTTGAAATATGAGATAGATGTGATCAGACTTGTCATATAAATAGAATGGGCTAGAAAGGTAAGAGCTGAGTCAGGGAGACCAATTAGGAAGTTATCACAGTAGTTCTTGACAAGGAAGGAAAGGGCCATGACTCTGAGGATGATAGTGGGAGGGTGGGTTTCAGAGGCAGAAACAGCTGTCTTGGGGATAGATGAATAAGACATAGAGGAAAAGAGAATAAAGGATATTTCCTGTTTAGGCAGCTGTGCCTCCAGGAGGAAGGAACAGAATTGGGTGATAGGAGCCAGATAGACAACCTGTAGAAAGGAATCCAGGAGCAGGAGGAAGAGACTTGAAAGTGTGAATGAGATTGCTGGGTGTGGATAGGTGGGTGGGGAATGCTGGCAGTCAGGCACCTGGTGGAAGGAAGTACCTCCAAGGAGGAATAGGAGTGAAGAGCAGCCGGGGAGCTTGAGGCTCTGTCACGGAGAGATAGAAGAACCAGGTGAGGCTTGATGAGGCCGGTAAGCAAGAGTTTCGGGGAAAGCTGCCTACAAAAGAGCTGAGTCACACCAGGGCCAAGTAATGTTAGCATTAAAAAGTATTAGTGTTTGGCCTTGGTATGTTGGAGACTGCCTATGATTTTTGTTGCTCAAAAGCTTGCTTATGATTAATGATAATTCACAGAGCATAGCCAGAAGACTCTAATCTTCTATTCCTCTGGAGAGTCTTTATCCCTGGATTGATCCAGTCAGACCATCAGAAAACCATGTTCTTAGATTGCCCTGCTTTGACCTCATGTGGATAGAAGCCCTTGTGCTAAACTGTCCTTTGGTGTTACATCATCTGTTTTTATGGTGGAACCTTTAAGAAACGCGTTGCAAGAGGGTTACATGTTTGGCACTGTAGGAGTTTGCTGGGGATCTTGTCCACTGGATTATTCATTGTCTCTATGACTGTCCATTGAAGAATTGTCTCAGAAAACTTGATTTTGTATCTTGAACCATCAAGATGCTTTTATTTTTTAGAAGAAACATAAACTTTATAATTACCAATATTCTCTTATATGCTTTGACTGTTAAATTTGCAATTTTGCAATATTTCTTTCTTTCTTTCTTTCTTTCTTTCTTTCTTTCTTTCTTTCTTTCTTTCTTTCTTTCTTTCTTTCTTTCTTTCTTTCTTTCTTTCTTTCTTTCTTTCTCTCTCTCTTTCTTTCTCTCTCTCTTTCTTTCTTTCTTCCCTCCTTCCTTCCCTCCTTCCCTCCCTTCCTTTCTTCTTTTCTTTCTTTCTTCCTTTCCTTCTTTCTTTCTTTCGACTAGGTCTCAGTATTTTTGCCCGTGGAACTGCAGCTCATGTTACCCGTGGTACCATGGACTCAAGCAGTCCCCAGCCTCAGCTTCCCAGGTAGCTGGGATTACAGGCATGTGCTACCACACCCAGCTATTTTGGGGCGGGGTGGGGG
>PVHY01018047.1:0-30066 GCA_004024945.1 Uropsilus gracilis
CCTTCCTTCCTTCCTAGACTAGCTATTTTTGCCTGTGGAACCGCAGGCTCACGTTGCCCAGGGTACCATGGACTCAAGCAATCCCCAGCCTCAGCTTCCCAGCTGAGATTACAGGCGCGTGCCACCACACCCAGCTATTTTTTTGGGACTAGGTCTCGCTATGTTGTTGCCCCCAGCGGATCTCGAACTCGCAAACGCAAGCGATTACCAGTCCCACCCGCGCTCCATAGGCTACGCTTAAAGGCACAAGCCACCGTGCCCGGCTTGATGGAGAAATTTATTAGCAATTTATTAACCCTATATCCAGATTTAACATATTGGTGTGGGTTTGTCTTGCTTTCCCACTGTTGCTGTACAAGTATATACCTCCTCTAGCTGTTGATACTTTGGCAGAAAAAAAAAGTTATCTGAAAAACAATCACTGGGAACAACTGTGAAAAGCGCCCGGTAACAATAATTAGTCCATTGGAAAATACCGTTGGACTAAGTAGGGACGAGTAGTTGCTTTCAAAACTTTTATTTTTACCGCGATTCTTACACAGGCTCGCCTCTGGGTAAGTGCTGTGCTGGTGGACCCGCGAGAAACGTCTAGAATCAGAACACGGAGTTTCAAAGATGCGCATTGTCCCAACAGGTCGTCTCGCGCTTGTCAGGTAGTAGCGTTTGCCCTCGCGGCCGTGCATCCGAGTCGCGCGCGCAGTGACGTATCTGGCGCGGGGCGACGGTGTGCGCGGCGCGGTGCACGCTGGGATATTTAAGTCTTCTCCGCGGCGCGGAGCCGCGATGTCTCCGGCGGCTGCGGCGGCTGGAGGAGGCGACCGGCGGCGGCCCATAGCGAGTGGCAGGGACGGCCGGGGCCGGGGCTGGGGCTGCATCGGGCCGTCTGGGGCGGCCTTCCTCGGCCTGTCGCTGCTCGGCCTCGTGCTGTACCTAGTGCCGGCGGTGGCCGCGCTGGCCTGGCTGGCTGTGGGGGCTACCGCGGCCTGGTGGGGACTGAGCCGCGAGCCCCGCGGTTCGCGCGCCTTCTCGCTGGTTCGGAACGCGCGGCGTCAGCGGACACTGCTCGCCTCGCCTCCGGCCAAGTCGGCAGTAAACGGAAATCTCCTCGAGCCGCGGACCCTCCTCGAAGGACCCGACCCTGCTGAATTGCTCCTCATGGGCAGTTACCTAGGGAAGCCCGGCCCCCCGCAAGCTGCCCCCGCTGTGGAGGCCAGGGACTTGCGGGAGCGGCCTGGCCGCCGCCCACCTGCCCGCGACGCGCCGCCAGCACACTCGGTCCATCGCCTTCCCCACACTCACCCCTCTCCCCCCTCTCCTCTCCGACCCTCTCACCTCTCTCCTCTTCGACCCTCTCGGAGGCCTTCCCACCGGTAAGAAACGCTGGTCCCCTCCAGCCTCTCCTATTGACTGACTGTGGATAGAGGACGTGACTTTTCAACCCGAATTCTTTTCCAATAAGTCCACAGTGGGTTCGGTGTCGTTCTGCCCTCTTTAATACCTAATACCTTTAATACCTTTAATGTGTTTCAGCGGTTTCCTTTCCCCCCTCTAACCTTTGGAGTAAGATGTGACGGCATAACCTGCCCTTCCGTAGAGTTCTTAGAACTGTCTGGATTTTAATGCAGATGTAGAATACTTGCGAAACCTCTAAAATGTCCCACTGCAAATGGAAAAATACCTTTTACCTTTAAGGCTAGTCATTTAGTATGTTTTGTTGTATTTTTTTTCTTTCGACCTGTAAAGAAATCACTTCAGTGAGCGCAGCTCAGAGAGGAGGTCCCAAAGGACACCTCTTTGATAAAGATAACCAAATTAAAGAGACATTTTTATGCCATTCCAGTAGCTGAGTGGTTGATAAAAATCAGGTTCTTGATACGTACAATAAGGCCCCTATATCCATTTTTTTAAACTTTATTTTATTTTTGGATTTTTTTTTTTTTACAATGCATGATTGTATAATTCTGATCCCATGGGAGTACCCCACCACACGACACCCCCTCTGGTCACTTTGCTTCCTTTCTTTTTGTTGTTTGTCCTTGTTTAGGCCTTTAGTTTTTTTGTTTTTTTTTTTTTTTCTTTTCTGGATCTATTTCTTGGGACTTGGTAGAGCGTGCTGTTTATCTTTCCTGTACTGCTTTTGCCTTTCCTGCACTGCTTTTGCCTTCTTCGAGTACCTTTGCCTTGTATCATTGCTTCTTGTTTCTTGGTGGATCTCCTCTCCGTTGTTTTCTGCAACATTCACGTTATGTTTCGGGTCTTTGGCTTTGGGGGCCTTTGGGGGCCTGATTCCCAGCCTTCTGTTTTGGTAGAGCAGCTCCTCGATGGGGACAGCCATCAGCTGATGGTAGGTCTCCTGGTCTCCTCCTTTGGAGCTTTGGTGTGGGCCACTGCCATTCAGCAGGCCTCCTCCCTCTGAGCAAAGCAGGTGTGCAGTGCCCTTATTGACAGGTCTCTGTGCCAGGTTTTTGTTCACAGCTCCTCAGTGACATTGCAGGTGTAGTTATTTTGTTTGCTCTCACAGTTCAGTGCTTGATGGTTCTCGCCACGTTCTTTTTGAGTCCTGCCTGGGTAGCATAAGTTTAAGGGTCTTTCTTCCTGTACCTCAACTATTCACTTTCTGTGGTTGAAAATCATCTTGAGGTACATATTCCTGATGAGGGTTCACTGGAGCGAAGGCAAACCCAGAGGGGTCTGTGGTGAACCCGACCAACGCCCCCCCACCCCCTGACCCGCACACTGCACCCTGCCTCTTCACAGGGCTCGGATGTGCGGTGATGCCCGCGCGCCAAGTCAGTCCGGGAAAGTCCCAGGCTCAACCCCAGCCTCGCCCCATCCCCGCCACAAGGCAGGCACTGGCCGGTGCGTGCCTGGCAAGGCGGCTATGTCCATGTTTGAATCCACACCCCTTGATTCAGCCTGCCAGACCCCAAAATTCAGTGTTTTTCTGTCTAGGGTAGTTGAGTCTATACTAAACATGTACAGACACCCTATACAGTACAGTATAACGTCTCTTTATATTTAACATTTTTATTGTATTAGGTATTACCTGGCGGTTATTTGTTCGTATGTGGAAGATGTGGGAAAGTTGTAGCAAATAACCACACCATTTTTTTTTTTTTTGAAAGAGATTTCAAACATTAGGATTCTGGAATCAATCCCTTCTGGTATCCAGAGACTGCTGTATGTTTAGTTGAGAAAATGACTAATCAGGTGTTGAAAATGTCTGCTTTGGGTTTATATTACTGAATACTTAACAGAAAAAACTGAAGGATTCTTGAAAAGTTCCTCCCTGTATGTTCAAACACACTTTGCTTCCTTTGTAGTTTTACTTGTGTGGGCAGGGTTTTCATTTTCCATCATAAATTGTTGACATCCATTGTAGGGACAACTGTTAGGCAGCTGCTGCTTTCTGTCCTTGGGTAGAATAAGGGAAAGTTGCCATTAAAATACTGTGTTCTGTGTTGTTTAGAAAGAGACTTAGGTTCACTTCAAAGTGGCTAAGCCCACATAGTTCTTTCAGTTATTTTAATTTTTGGATATGCAGATATTCTTTAATGTTTCTTTGGTTACATAATAGATCTCCCTTTCTCTGCAGGGACTGTGGGACTCTATCAAATCGATTTGTAATAACACCTAGAAGACGATATCCAATCCAGCAGGCCCAGTATTCATTGCTGGGAGTACTTCCCACAGTGTGCTGGAATGGTTATCACAAGAAGACTGTGCTATCACCTCGTAATTCCAGAATGGTGTGCAGCCCAGTAACAGTGAGGATCGCTCCTCCTGACAGCAGATTGTCTCGTCCTCTACTGTGAGTATTGCTGGAAGATGAGATTGCTATTTGTATCCGTTTTATTTTTCTGGAGTTGTTCCCTTTGACAAAACACCTGTAAAGCAAAAGAGAATAAACGCCTGCTTATTTGAATGAGAAATCCCATATTCTAGTCATCAAGTGATCTTTTATTTTTTTGGTTTTTGCCTAAGACTATATCTGTAATTGCTAAGGGCCATTTCTTTGAGTGTAGAAGTTGTACTTTTGCTTTTTGGTTAATGTCTGATTTCGAATGATTTAAGTCAACACTATTTGGCATGATAGTTAAAATATCTTAATACAACGATTTTGTCTTTACAGACCAGAGCAGATAATCAACTCACCACTGTCCTCAACATCAAGTAATACACCAGATCCATGTGCAAAGGAGACAGTACTGAGTGCTCTCAAAGAGAGGAAGAAAAGGACAGTGGAAGAAGAAGACCAAATATTTGATGATGGTCAGGAAAATAAAAGAAGGTAACAACAGGTCCAGCAGAATTCTAAACAGGCCTCCTGTGTAGGCTTCTGAGATTTACTGAAATCTAAATTATTGCCAAAAAAAGATACTGGTGCCAGCTCCAGTTTATGAATCTTAGTAAGTCCCCTTCTTGAGATTTCATGGAAGAATTTAGTAAGTACTTTAATGCTATTCTTTCCTAAAGCACAGGTTAGATAATTTTTATCATTTAACTTTCCCGAAGTAAAAATAGGGTAAAAAATAACCATTATTGTTAGACTTATTTTTTGTTTGTTTTCACACAGATGTGTTCAGTTTTGAGAGAGAATGCTCTAAGTTCCCTCACAATCTTGCATTGTTTAATTAGTTATTTGGATAACCACCAGTTTAAATGTTCTAAGTATGCTGAAGCAGATGCTTGGCAAAGAATGATGAAGACTAATTTATGTGGTAGATTTGTTGATAATGGGAGTAAAAACAATTTCATTATTTGGTTTTCAGTAGCCTAATGAAATTGGAGTAAACTGTTTCCTAAGTTTGGAAAGACAGGAGATTAAAATCACTTGTGAGGGTGCAGACCTAATTGTGACTTTCCAAGGAGTCAGTTACAGATTGCATTTATTTTTTAATACAACATTGAGCACTCAGTGTGTACCAGGACTTATTCCAGTTAGTGTAAATAGAATGGTAAACAAGACAAATTTCTCATGGAAATTTGAGTGACAGTGAGCAAAAAAAAAGAAAGATATTAAAATAAGCAAGGGGAAGGGGGAAAGAGGAGCTGGGTAGTGGTATAAAGGTGCATTATTGTGGGAAGACCAAACCCTAAGGATAAAAATAACTGTACAAATACGACCAATGTATAAAAATAAGAAAAAATTAAAATTTTTTTAATTTAAAAAATAAGCAAGGTAACTACCTTGTATTGGACACCATATTTGAAAAATGAATCATTGTCATTATTATCTAGGCCAAACTTGTTCAAATCCAGCATTTGAGTTCACCATATTTGATACACTAGCTGACAAAATTAAGTAGAGAATTGTCAATAAATACAAGTATACAATTATGTAACTTAGAAATAACAGGTTATGACTATGGATATGGATTTACAAGTGAGCAATTTAAGCTAATGTCAATTAGTAAGCAGGAGTGGCAGAGAATAGGGGGCTGTGGAGGTAGAGAGAGGATAACTGTTCTAATGTTCCAAATAGGTTTCTAATGTTTTCCAGACAGGTAATTTTCCTATACTGAGGATTCTGTATTCTCTTTCCCATAACTGGACTAAGCAGTGATTAGTTCATGCATAGACCATGATACATAAGCTTTTTCCTTTAACAGACTTGCTGTATTAACTTTGAGAGCACTACAAATATGTGGTTTGTCTCAAATAGTTTTTTTCCATTTTTGGTCTAATTTGGATATGGTGGAATGTTCTATTTATGATTGTAATACTATCGGATGAAGTGATAATACTTTCGGATGAAGTGAATAGATTTTGAAATATTTTCATGCTTTTTTTTTTTGAGACTAGGTCTTGCTATTTTTGCCTGTGGAACCGCAGGCTCTCGTTGCCCGGGGTACCACAGACTCAAGCAATCCCCAGCCTCAGCTTCCCAGGTAGCTGGGATTACAGGCGCGCACCACCACGCCCAGCTATTTTTTTTGGAACTAGGTCTCGCTATGGGCCCCAGGCGGGACTCGAACCACGATCCCTAGCCCCGGCCGCTTCATAGGCTGAAGCTTACAAGCATGAGCCACCGTGTCCGGCCTCTTCATGCTTATTTTTTGAGCAATCTTAGGATACATTTACTTTTCAGAGTCTTTGAGAGTTGAAGCAACCTCTTATTATCTCGTATGGGAACTATTTTCTATAGAAGTAGTATCAGGTTCCAGGAATATGAGATTATGTTGATGGGTAAAACAAGGCATTTTATTTCATATAGAATATTTTTGACTTGTCACAGGCGCCATGATAGCAGTGGGAGTGGACATTCAGCATTTGAACCCCTGGTGGCCAACGGAGTTCCGGCCTCTTTTGTGCCTAAGTAAGTGAAAGTTCATCTGGATTAGATATAGGCAATTTGGAAAAAGGGCGTTATGTGAGTTATTGTCCTATAAATATTCCTCTTTGCTTTGTGTATTTTAATAGTTCAGATTCAAATCAAAGCTTTCAAATCAGGGAGGAGCATTTTTAATAACTTGCCACAATAGCTATCTTCTGTCTGACTCCTTTTAGACGAGATTGGGCGCGTTCAGGGTGGTATGGCCGTAGACTGTCTGACTCCTTTTAATAATTTTTCACTAATGCAAGTAAAATAGGTGAAGGGTGAAAGGGTTTGTAAATATATTTGACAACCAATTTTATGAACTAAAAGGTGAAGGTTTTTGCAATGGATAGTATGCAACAACATGAAATCTATGATAAATATTGTTTCTGCATTTGAGTTTTAATATATTTGAGGAAGAATTAGATAGAAAGGAAAGTGGCTTAGAAATGAATGTGAAAAGAGTTGAGGTAACTTAAATGTTTGCTTTAAGTCATAGTATGGTGTGACTGCCAAAAAAATGAATGTGCTCCTGTTCTGTAGTAAGAGAAAAACAAAAAGTGGGATGTGGCAGGTCAGTTACTCTTTCCTTAGTTCTGCTCAGACTGTCCATGGAGTGGACTCCACTTCTCTATAAGATAATTGAACAAATTTATTCTGAGTGAAGGAACTAAGATGTTTAGGGAGTGAAAAGGGGCAGTAGAGGAGTTACATTTGAAGGTCTAGAAGTACAGCTCCACAGATTAAAATCTGAAGGGGAGTAAGGAAATGACGGAGGGAAGGATAAAGGTTTTTTTGTTTGTTTTTATTTTTATTTTTTTGAGAATAGGTCTCACTATTTTTAGAAGGCACTATGCTTACCACCGTACCACCAACGCCTCTGCTTAGGTCTCACTATTTTTGCCCGTGGAACCACAGGCTCACGTTGCCCAGGGTACCACAGACTCAAGCAATCCCCAGCTTCAGCTTCCCAGGTAGCTGGGATTACAGGCGCGCGCCACCACACCCAGCTAATTTTTTGGAACTAGGTCTCCTTATGGACCCCAGGTGGGACTCGAACCGTGATCCCTAGCCCCTGCCACTTCATAGGCTGAAGCTTACAGGCACGAGCCACCGTGCCTGGCCCTGGGAAGGATAAAGGTTTGAAAAAACTAAAGGCTGTCACATGAAAGAGGAAAAACAACTTGGTTGGTTTTTTGGCACCAAGTAGAATTCATGTGTGATAGAAGAAATCTATTTTCATCCAAAATAAGAGTAAACTATCCCATGATTGATGTTCACCCTCTAGAAGATGGTTGTCTACATTGGAATAGAGGCTGAATGACTGTTCTTCAGGAAAGATAGGATAGGAAATTTCTATTTCAGTTTAGTAGGAAAAATGCTTGGCTCCTCTCTTTTTTTTAATCACCTTTATCAGGTGTATTGACATACAATAAATTGTGCCTGTTTATTTTTTATTTTATTGTTTTTAAGAGACTACGACTCACTATGTTGCCCAGGATAGTCCCGAACTTGTGGACTCAAGTGATTTCTAGCCTCAGGCTCCCTAGTAACTCGGATTACAGGTGCACACTATCACATCCGGCTTTTTTTTTTTTTTTTTTTTGGAGACTGAGTCTCCCTATTTTTGTCCATGGAACCGCACGCAGGCTCATGTTGCCCGGGGTACCACAGACTCAAGCAATCCCCAGCCTCAGCTTCCCAGGTAGCTGGGATTATAGGCACGCACCACCATGCCCAGCTATTTTTTGGGACTAGGTCTCACTGTGTTGCCCCAAGTGGGACTTGAACCGTGATCCCTAGCCCCAGCCGCTTCATAGGCTGAAGCTTACAGGCACGAGCCACTGTGCCCGGCAGTCCGGCTATTTTTTTAGAGAATAAGTCTCACTATGCTTGCCAGGGTAGTCTCAAACCTGCAAACTCAAGTGATTCCTAGCCTCAGCCTCCCAAGTAGCTGGAATTACAGGCATGCACCATTGCGCCCAGCTAATTGTACTGGTTTAAATATACAGTTTGATAAGTTTTAACTTGTACACCTGTGAAAACATTACCACAGTCAGTATAGTGGACATAGTCATTTCCACAAGGGTTTCTCGATGTTCTTTATTAGTAATGCCTCCTCTCATCCCCTAGGCAACTACTGCTTTGCTTTCTGTCACTGTGGATTCATGCGCATATTCTAGAGTATGACAAATTAGAATCATCTGTTTAATTTTTAAACATTTGCCTTCCCACCCAGACTTTGTCAGATATACCTTGTTGAATTTTTAGTTCAAATTAAGAGGTTTTTTTGTTTTTTTTTAAATTAAGCTTGTTTGTTTGTTTGTATTAAGATTATTTAAGATGCTGTGACCAGGAATGAAGCCTTAAAGGAGAGTTGCCTTCTATAGTATATCTCTTTTTTTCCTGTTTTATTAGGCCTGGGTCTCTGAAGAGAGGTCTTAATTCCCAGAGCTCAGATGACCACTTGAATAAGAGATCCCGCACCTCTTCTTTGAGCTCCTTGACAAGTACATACACAGGAGGTATCCCTAGCTCCAGCCGCAATGCCATTACCAGCTCTTATAGCTCCACCCGAGGGTTCTCTCAGGTACAGTTACCTTGTGGGATGGGAGAAATTCGTTTCCAGCATTACTTGATTACCCATTGTTTCAGTAACCACCTTTTGTCTGTCAGATACTGGAATTATCTCAGCTAACAAAAGATACAGACACTTCAGTGATAACCCATAAACAGTGGTATAGACTAGAAAGCCCAGAAAGTAACCCAGTACATAAGTGTAAATTCATTGCTCTTTGACCAGAAATAAAAAATTAAAAAAAAAAAATTCATCTTATACATGACCATATCTGACAAACTGAAGTTGACTTTTCCAGTATCCTTGGTTAGTCAGATGTTTAGAGACTGCAGTTCTACAAGAGTTAAGATATGCATACTCTCTAGAAAAAGAAATCTCAATAATTCCCATTTCCATTTCAAATTCAAGTTTAGGATTATGGAATCTTATATTTTTAGTATTTTTAAACCAAAAAAAAATGTTTCGTAATTACTTATTTGATTTTTCCTAGTATATGCAATTTCAAAATAGCAGGTAAGACTGAAGTCAGTTTAAGAATTAAAGTAATATGAATTAATTGTTCTTGGCTGTCCATGAGCTTGATACTATAAGGTTTACTTGTTTAGTATGTTTTAACATTTTAGGGATTTCTGTGTTTTTCTTTATGATATAGTTTGTTTTTAATCATATAAAAGAAATTATCCCAAAGCACATATAATAGGATAAAGTACATTGAACAAAGTCATACCATCTCTTTCCACTTCACATCATTTTTCCCTTCTGTTTTCATTACTTTAAAAAAAAAAAAAGAGATCAAAGGTGATTTTGAGCCTTCCATATATTAGAGAAACATTCCAAGATTTAAATGTATAAAATATAAAGCATCAAAAAAATTATAGTAGGTGGGAGTAGCATTTGATGCAGTTCCTTTAGAGGACATTATAGCAGTAGTTATCCACCTTAGGCATGCACATGCCCTTTGATCTACCCCTTGAGGAATTAATCCTACACGTATACTCAGAGATACATGCAAGGGTGTTGATTGTAATACTTTATAGTGGAAATTTGGAAGGATAAATGTACCATTTCATAGGGCTTGGTGAGTAATTTATAGTATTTCCATAAGTTGAAATACTTAAAAGAAATAGGACAGCTTACGAGGCAGGTAGGTGAATGATCTCAAACGTACATTTTAAAAAAGAAAGGTGCAGGACTGTATGAATAATGTCCTCTTATTTACGTTGCTGGTTTCTTCACTCTTACAGTGTGCATAGAATAATTCTGAAAGGCTATATTAGAGACTGGTAATAGCTCAAGATAGGAACTTACTTTTACTGTATACCTGTAGGAGTTTGTAATATGCAAATAATGTCCTTAAAGTATAGATAACTGTTAAGCAAAAAATAAAATCACCCTGTCCTGGTTATTCCAGGCTCACTCCCATAAGAACCTATTATTAATAGTCCCACTATGAGTGCAAACGCATACAATACATAGACTTTTTGGACTTTTTTGCCTCGTTTTGTCATTATATCTTGCATAACATCCCATGTCATCTTTTCTAACAGCTTTTAAAAACTTATAGAAAACTTATAGAAAAACAAATACTGTAATTGTGTTCCTCCATGTAACCACCACTCAGGTCAAGTTATAAATAATTTCAACACCTAGAATGCCTTCTCATACCTATTCCCCATTACCACTTGCTTCTTCTTTCCTCTTTGCTTCCATTCCTTCCTGAATATTGGTACTATATATATTTTTCCAACTTTATGTAAATGGAATTTATAGAAATGTAAATATGCTTTCTTTTGTATGTGGCTTTTTTCAATCAACATTTTACTTGTGTGACTCATCCATGTTGTGTACTGTATACTATTCTACCACATGGATATACCACGGTTAAATTTATCCATTCTACCATTGGACTTTGAGTTTGGAGATATCAAAGCATAATATTGCTGCTGTACAAAAGACTTATTTAAGTCGTTTGGTACTCATATTAAGTGTGTCTACTCAGTTTTAGATGTTGTTAAGCGTTTTTTTTTCTTCTCAAGTGTTTAGTTGGTACAGCCACCAGCATAGTGTGAAAATTTGTTCCTGTGAATACATATTCTTTCTAACACTTGGTGCCGGTATCTTTTCCCATTCTAGAGGTAACAATTTATTTTGGTTTTAATTTGCATTTCCCTTTTTACTAATGAAATCAAAACATGAACTATTGATTGACTTTTTGTATATTCTCTTTTATGAAATGCCTTTTTAAGTTCTTGGCTCTTTTCGGTTGTCTTTCTTAATATAAATTTATTAACTTATATAAATTATTTTTATACAAGCCCTCTGCAAATCTCATGTGTTGCAACCAATGTTTACTACTCTCAGTGCTTTGCCATTTTCACTCTCTTTCAGTCTTTCTCTTGTGGCTGGTGTATTTTGTATGCTGTTTGGAAAATCTCTGCCAGCCTAAGGTCATGATAATATTTTCATGCTGCTTTCTAGAAGTTTTATTATTTTATCTTTCACATTTAAATTCAGTCCCCTGATACTGATTTTTGTGTATGGGATGAAGTAGGATCAATTCATGTTTTTCTTTTAAAGTATCCATTTGACTCAGCACCATTGATTGAAAGGACTGTCGTTTCCTTTTTACTCTGAAACACAGTCTTTGTCTTAATTTAAGTGTCCTTATATATGTGGGTCCATTTCTAGGTTCTGTTCTACCCCACTGATCTGTTTTCTACCTTTGTGTCACTCAGGTGTTAAGCCTTGATAGCCCCCGAGACAAAGACATCTGACTTTCTGATTTCTCAGTTCCTCTTCAGAATTGTCTTAGCTCCTGGCTCTTTGCATTTCTAAAAGAAATTTTATTATGAATTACTCAGTTGTGGTTTATCTTCCTTAGAGTTGTTTGTAGCTTGATGTCTTTGATGATTTTGAAAAACCCTTAGATATTATCTACTCAGATGCTTCTGCCCTTTTCCTCATCTCTCCTGAGTATTCCAGATATGCTAGATCTGTTCAATTGTGTTGTGTCGTCTCTGTTTTCCACCATTTTTAATTTCATTTTATTTTACTTTTTTTAATTTAATTTAATTTAATTAATTAATTTATTTATTTTGAGACTAGGTCTTGCTATTTTTGCCCGTGGAACCGCAGGCTCTCGTTGCCCGGGGTGCCACAGACTCATGCAATCCCCAGCCTCAGCTTCTCAGGTAGCTGGGATTACAGATGCGCACCACCACGCCCAGCTAGTTTTTTGGAACTAGGTCTCACTACCGGCCCCAGGCGGGACTCAAACCGCGATCTCTAGCCCCGGCGGCTTCATAATCTGAAGCTTACAAGCACGAGCCACTGTGCCCGGCCTATTTCATTTTATTTTATTATTTTTTTTTGAGACTAGGTCTAGCTATGTTGCCTGGGATAGTCCCAATCCCATGGACTTAAGCGATCCCCAGCCTCAGTTTTCCTGGTAACTGGGCTTACAGGCTCCCGCCACTATGCCTGGCTGCTTTTTCGAGACCAGGTCTTGTTATGTTGCCCAGGGTAGTCTTGAACCCCAGAACTTAGGTGTCCCTGGCCTCTTGCCTCCCAGCTCTTGGATTACAGGTGCACACCATTCCTGGCTGTTTTCCATCGTTTTGTCTCCCTATCATAATTATTTTGTTTTCTGATTTTCTAATTTTCTTAGCTTTATGGAAGCCATTCAAATAACTTGTCCATTGCAGTTTTTTTTTTTTATATAAATTTCACAACATTGTAATCCCCAGGGTTTATCCTCCCTCCCCTCCACCCTCCCCCCTTTCCCTCCTGCTCAAAGTTGTGCTCTTCAGTTTGGTGCTTAGCTTGTTTTAACTTTTCCCCAAGTCTTTTGTTTATTTTTTCACTGTATTCCTTATGTTAGTGAAGTCATTTGGTTTCTGTCTTTTTCTTCTTGACTTATTTCTGCTAATATGATTCCTTCTAAGTACATCCATGTTGTTATAAAATTGTCAAATTTGTCATTTTTAATTGATGGGTAATATTCCATTGTGTATATGTACCACATTTTTTTCATCCAGTCATCTGTTTTGGGGCATTTAGGTTGCTTCCATGTCCTTGCAATTATAAATTGTGCTGCAGTAAACATCCGAGCACAGGTGTCCCTTTGTACCCACTTAATAGGTTTCTTTTGGGTAGATTCCCAAGAGAGCAATTGCTGGGTCAAATGGTAATTCCATTTTCATTAACTTGAGGGTCCTCCATACAGCTTTCCCTAGTGATTGGATTAGTTTACATTCCTACCAGCAGTGTAGTAGTGTTCCTTTCGCTCCACATCCTCGCCAGCAATTCTTGTTGTCTGTTCTTTGGATGTGGGCCATTCTTACTGGTGGTATCTCATTGTTGTTTTGATTTGCATTTCTCTTATTACTAGCGAAGTTGAGTAGTTTTTCATGTGCCTGTCGGCCATTTGTATTTCCTCTTTGGAAAAGTGTCTTTTTAGTTCTTCTCCACATTTTTTGATTGGGCTTTTTGTTTTGCTTTTGTTTAGTTGTGTTAGTTCCTTGTGGATCTTCGTTATTAAACCCTTGTCACTCATGTGGAGGGCAAAGATTTTTTCCCATTCAGTTGGGCATCTTTTAGTTTTTTCTGTTGTCTCTTTTGCTGTACAGAAGCTTTTTAGTTTGATGTAGTCCCATCTGTTTATGTTTTCCTTCATTTTTTTGCCATCTGTAGATGTTTCCAGAAAGGGATTTCTGAACTGTAATTCATGGAAAGTTTTGCCCAAGTTTTCCTCAATGTATACTATGGTTTCAGGTCTGACCTCTAAGTCTCTTATCCATTTTGAGTTTATTTTTGTACATGGAGTAAGGGAGATTTCTTGGTCCATTTTTTTGCATGTCTTAGTCAAATTTTCCCAGCACCATTTATTGAAGAGGCTATCCTTGTTCCAAGGTAAGTTTTTCATACCGTTATCGAAGATTAGTTGACTATGTATGTGTGGTTTTATTTCAGGGCACTCAATTCTGTTCCATTGCAGTCTTAATTTCAGTTATCATGTTCTTTTTCATAGTTAACATTTGTCAGCCAAGTTTATCTGTATTTTCATTTCATAAATTCTTGTAATAAGCAGTTCCTCTGAAGTCTTATTCAGTAACTCCAGTAATTGAATCTTGTGTTTTAATGCCTGCTTTTATCCTCTTTTGGTTATTGGTTAAGTATTTTCTTCCTATGAACTTGATGTTTTCCTTGTGTTGTTTCTCTGTCAGGCCCTGGGCGGGGGGTGTGGGTGGGTGTGGGTGGTGTGTGTGTGTGTATGTGTGTGTGTGTGTGTGGTGTGTGTGTGTGGTGGTGGGGAGGGGTGTGTGTGTGTGTGTGTGTGTGAGATGATAGCTTCAAGTGCTGAATCATGTTACCTTCCTCCAGAGTGTGTGTGTGTGTGTGTAAAGATGGCTTCAAGTGCTGAATCATGTTATCTTCCTCCAGAGAGGCTTTAGTTTTAGCTGTTAAGCAGCTAGAAGAGTGGCAGGTTATGTCTGTCCAGTTGGAATAAACTTGACTTTGAACTGGTTGTTAGTGCTTCTGAAGTTTGCTCTATATCCTGATATGTAGCCTTAGCAATTCCAGCTTGACTCCTGAGATGTTTATAGGGCCCCTGTACTTTGGGAAGCCCTGAATTGCATTTTCTGTCTTTCTAACCCTACCTACCAAAACCTTTTCTCTATTTCTAAGCTACAGCTTTAATCTTAACGTTGGCAGTCATTGCAAAGGAAAAAATAGGTCTCTATGTGACTCTTCTCTCTCTTGTCTGCATGAGGTCTCACTGTCTTCCTAATGCTATATTTCTGGTACAGCATTTTCTACTTTTCCTCAGTCTGAAACATGACTAGAATGAAGTACCTTCATTCCTGGGGGAGCCTGTGGCATGTAAAAAAATGTCCTCACTGACATCAGCACCTGCAGAGTGTTCGAACACCTGCTGAACTAGGTGTTACAATTAATCTGATATTTGAATATAAATTCTCTATTCTAGAATTGCTAGAATAGAGTGCATTTTCAATTTTAATCATAATCATAATTATCTTTGAAATAGCCCAGATGTCAGTTGTTTTAAATTCTTAGGAAAGTAGAAAACCATAAGGAAGGGAAGATTAAAGTGATATGAGAGCTTTTTATTTTATTTATTTGTTTGTTTATGTATTTATGTGTTTGTTTATGTATTTGTTTGTTTATGTATTTGTTTATGTATTTATTTATGTATGTATGTATTTGTTTATGTATTTATTTGTTTATGTATTTGTTTATCTATCTATCGATCGATCGATCAATCAACTAGGTCTTGCTATTTTTTGCCTGTGGAACCGCAGGCTCTCGTTGCCCAGGGTACCACAGACTCAAGCAAACCCCAGCCTCAGCTTCCCAGGTAGCTGGGATTACAGGCGCCCACCACCATGCCCAGCTATTTTTTTGGAACTAGGTCTCGCTACAGGCCCCAGGTGGGATTCAAGCCACGATCTCTAGCCCTGGCCGCTTCATAGGCTGAAGCTTACGGGCACGAGCCACCGTGCCCAGCCTATGAGAGCTCTTTAGGTTGAAGTTTCTCTGAAAGAAATGCACAGTGAAGTCGTGAATATACTCAGTAATCAATGTAGATGACAGCCTTGTATTTGGTACAAATGATAGTATAGATATTTGATTGTATTTTCCAAGTGAACACTACTGCAGCTACCCAGGCTAGCAGTTCTAATTTTCATGTTATAAAATCATTGCAGATGTTAAACGGGTGTCGTGACATTAATATCTCTGTGCGTCTCACAAGCTTTGATGTTTTCCACAGTAAGATTTCAAGAAAGCTTGAATTTCTACTCCTTGTGTCCTTGTGTTATTCCTCTGTGTGAGTGTATGTGCTGTATTTAAGCCAAACCAAAATATTCATTATCTTCTAAGACCATCAAATACTTAGCTACTTCCTTCACTTTACTTGCTCTGGTCTACATCTAGGATGATGTGTGCATCCCTCTGCAAGTCTACATAAAGTTTATTTTTGGTCAAGTGTTTTTTGTCGAATCATGAGGAACCACCTCAGGTGTCATCTTTGTCTTGTATTGATTTAACTGAGCTCCCTGCAACTTTTTTGACTCCTTTTTAGAAACACCTCTTTCATCTCTTAAACTAATTATGATCAGTTTATATATGTGTCCTTTCTCTTTTCCAGACTGTAAATTTCTTGATGGGCTCAGTCTAGTCCTTGTATTCCTCATAAAGTATAAAGCTGTAAAACCTTTTTGAAATAGGACATCATCAAATAAAACCTGAATTACAGTGCAGAAATAAATTATCAGATTTCTTTTTGTATTTGCTTGTTACATCCTCTGCCCAGTTTTCATTTGATACATTCATTATATTGATATGGAATTGCAAGGCTTACCTTTTTGCTTGTTAGAAAGTTAGCTGATCACATTAATCGAAAATATCTGCCTTTTAATTTTATTGATGACTCTTGGTTTTGGTTTATTACTGTTTTATTACTGTTTTACGTACTCATTGCTGAGTGAAAATTCAAGCAGTACAGTTTGCTGTAAAATCTTTCACATGGCGCAATCCCTTCTAGAAAGAAGTTACTTTTTATTTTATTTATTTGTTTGTTAGTTAATTTGTTTATTTATTTATTTTTGAGACTAGGTCTCGCTATTTTTGACCGTAGAACTGCAGGTTTATGTTGCCCAGGGTACCACAGACTCAAGCAATCCCCAGCCTCAGCTTCCCAGGTAGCTGGGATTACAGGCGCGCACTACCACGCCCAGCTATTTTGGGGGGGGGGGCAACTAGGTCTCACTATGTGCCCCTGGCAGGACTTGAACCGTGATTCCTTGCCCTGGCTGCGGCTTCCTAGGCTGCCACTTGCAGGCATGCACCACCATGCCGGGTCTTTTTATTTTTATTTAACGGTCTGTTTTCTTTTGTTTCTGGCATAGAATGCCTTTTCCTTATCTCAAGTTCCTTAATGACTATTGCAGTTCTTCTGCCTGTTATACTGTTTGTATGTAAATATTACTTGGAGTACGTGTAAAGATAAAATATTTTTCTCCTAGTTGGTAAACCAATTTGTCTTCATCCCTCATTAAACATTAGAACCACCTTTGGTACTTTAAAAACAAAAAACAAAGGTGTAACTCCCAAGTTGGTATTCTTTTTGGGGGGTTTATTCAAATGATTGTCCTCTTGTTCTTTGCCTAAGCATACCAGAAAAAGTTTACCAATTTGAGCATTTTTTTCAAGCTTATTTTGAGATGGGGTTTTTTTTTTTTTTTTAGTCTAATAGACTATTTCCCTGTTTTCTCACCTGTTTTATTTTAAATCTCTTCTCTTTTGAACTCCTATTATATGTAAGCTTTTGTTCATATGATGCAATTCTTAGTAAGAAATCATTAGAAGCTTCACAGCAGGAAAATCATGACATAAGTCAGTTTATTTGTAATTAGAATAAAGACTTGTGAAATTATTTGCAGTGTTTACTCTTTGTCAGTTACATTGTTACTAGACCACTTTAAAGGATACAAAGAGGGTAGCAGACCATCATGGTTCAAGGGACTCCAGCTTATAGAAGAGACACTTAAGATTATTACATAGTGATAAATAACATGTTGCAAAAATTGTATTATGAGAGCATGTTTTTAAAATAAAAACTTGAAAATTCAATGAAAGCAAGACTAAAGTTAGTTTACTATGTTCTTAATCATTTCCATAGACTATTTGTAGACTTGTAAATGTATTATTCAGAAAGTACATCCTTTCTACATTACTAGCATTTTATTACCTTTTTCTCCCCATAATTAATATTAGTAATTGCCTTTCTTGTTACAAGTCTTTCTAGTCTTTATTTTTTAGTCACTTTTAAAAGAGACTTTATGTGCAGTGATGACTGGAACCACAAAATTATCTAAATTATCAACTAGAGTCAATCCTGTTGCTTTTTGTTTGACTTTAGCATTGGAAGAGAAGTGGTCCTAGTTCATCACCCTTCTCTAGCCCAGCTTCATCCCGCTCCCAGACACCAGAGAGACCAGCAAAGAAAATAAGGTAATTGTGTATTATTTGTTGTGGACTAATAACATCAGGAAAGCAGGTAAATATACTTGGCTCTAGATTTTCTACAACCCTGACTTTAAGGTATCCAAGATATTAACATTTACAAAGAGTGAATTGCTCTTAATCTCTACAGTTCTTACTAGACAGGGCAAATGATGCAGCAGGCAGCTAGTCATGTTCTGGACTCTGGTTGATGCTCTTCTTACCTGTAGTTGGTTAGAACACTGCTCTCTTAGGGACCAAATCTTCATGTAGTGCTCTCAGGAATTTGGCAAGTTGTAAATAAGGTCTAAACCGTTACTGTTTTTCTTCATTGCTGTAGGAATTTTCTTTTGACTATTATTTTTTTGTTCTGACCTACTGAGACCTTAAGTCTTGTTTATTCTATGATTTGCCTAACTTAACAGTTATTAGAAGAGTATAAAAAGTGATCCAATGTTCAGGAAGTCTTCTGAACTTAATTCTGCCTTTTCTCCCTATAGAGAAGAGGAGCTTTCTCATCCTTCTAGCTCTTCAACTCCGTTGATGACAGAGAAGGAGACCCAGGGAGAAAAGGGTAAGTTGATGAACGAGCAAGAGTGTGGTAGTGTTTACAGAGAATACATAGGTTACTCTTTTTGAAAACATGGGTTAGGCTTTGCTATATGTAAGGACTAATAGATACAGAAATAGAATTTCCTTCTGAGGTTTATAATCTAGCAAGGAGAAAGGTTACACAGACAAATGCAGTTTAACCCATGGTAACTGTAGGACAGCGATAAAACAGCTTGAGGGCTGTGAAAGCAGTCCAGGCATACACTGTCCTTTGAGCTGTTGTGTGCATGCATTTAGAGCAGTTCTCTCTAAACCGTTTTGACAATTAGAAGTAATCCTAGAAACACCAACCAAGGATCCAGACTGTGGAAGGATAGACTTTCTTAGAGAGTACCAGTGAAAATTACATGTTAAAAACCAGGTAGGCTTTTCTTTATCCATCTAGAGGAAGGAAGCAAGTCTATCTTTTTTACTTTAGTTGCCGATACAACAATATGGAAGAAACAGAACTCATGGAATTCCCCGTCTACACCTGGCAGCTCTGGACAACGCAAAAGGAAGATCCAGCTGCTGCCCTCCAGGCGAGGAGACCAGCTGACCTTGGTATGACCTTGTCTGTCCACCCTGCCCATCCCCCCATCTTAACTTTCCTGTCATAGGCTAAATTACAGGTGTCTTCTGATTGACCTCCCTTCTTTTTCTCTTGGGTAGCCTCCACCTCCTCAGCTTGGTTATTCAATCACTGCTGAAGACCTAGACTTGGAAAAGAAAGCATCACTGCAATGGTTTAACAAAGTGTTGGAGGAGAAGACTGGTAAGAAATAGAGATCATTTCACACTCCAGAAACGAGGGTGTCCTTTGGACTTAACCTTCTTATCTGAGACCTTTCAGTGGAATATGGAGAATAATGAGCATTGAGATTGAGGTGAAGTATTTCTTAGTGAATTGTACTGACACGCACAATCTGGAAAAGGGAGGACAATTCAGTCTTCTTTCTTCCTTAGATGCTGCCTTGAACTCTGTCTCTGAGAACCCAACAACCACTCAGCCTTTTACTTTTACTCTGCCTGCTGCTGGGACTACTTCCTCCCCTACTACCCTCCCAGCCCCGAGCACTAACCCCCTGTTGGAGAGCTTGAAGAAGATGCACAGTTCCCCAGACCTTCCATCCTTCCCAGGTGAGTGGGAGAGCTTTCTTTGGAACATGTAATGATGTCAACCTTTGTTCAGGGTGATGGAAAAATCATCATTGGCCTCTATCTGATAGAAATTGCTGTGAAGGTAAATCCTGCTCTGGCTCACCAGGCCTGGACTGCTGCAAGCTTAAGAGCATCAGAATTCTCTAAACAGAAAATTTAGGGAAAGAGCATTATAACCCTCGAGCTAGGGACAACAGCTCAATGGCAGTCATTAGGCGGCTCTTGATTTAAAATCTAGCTCCTTAACTACTCTGAACCTTCCTGTCATCAGCTATAACTTCAGGAGATGTCTCTGAAGTATAAATGTGGTTACTTGATTAAGATGTCTTGTTACGTGTACATTAGAATTGTCAGCACAGGGCTGGGCATGGTGGCGCATGCCTGTAGGTGGCAGCCTAGGAAGCCACAGCTGAGGCCAGGGATCGCGGTTCGAGTTCCACTGGGGGCACGAAGTGAGACCTAGTCCCAAAAAAATAGCCGGGCGTGGTGGTGCAGCTACCTGGGAAGCTGAGGCTGGGGATTACTTTATCACATATAGTAGTAAATGTTAGGTGTCCGCCTCTTCCAGGACTTAAGGGCAAAGACTGTCTCGTTCAGGGCTATCTGTTTTTGCATTTCACACCTGGTAGCAAATATATCTTTGTCAGAAGAATATGATACATATAGGTAACTAACTGGATTTGAATTCAGTGATTGGGCTATTGTTAGTTTCCGTATCTCAACCCCCATTTAGACCAGCCTTTATCTGTTTCTGCAAAGAGCAGAGGTAACAGACACTTCTTGATTTAAGGAATGAACACTTCAAAGGCTTGTGATATAGGCTGTCATATTTGTGGACTGACTGTTGAAGCCCTAGTACTGAGCTGGGCACAAGGAAGAAACTGCAACATTGAATACCCTCATGTTTCACATGTTCACTTTCTGTGTTCTTCTTTCCAGAATCTGCTGGAGCAGCAACAAGCACTGAGACCCAGTCTCCTCCTAAGACTTCTGGCCTCCCAGCACCTCTTGGCTCTTCACAATCAGAGCCCCTTCCAGGCATCTCCTCAGAATCCAAATCTACAGTCACTTTCTTGGGCCTGACCCCTGCATCTTCCACAGTACCAGTCACCGACACTGCCAAGTCTCTTGTGGCCCCTCAGGCTGAGACATCTGCCAAATCCCAGACCCTAGCTGCTCCATCCCCCACCCCCAAGCAAAGTATCCTGTTCGGAATGCTGAGTACCCCACCTTCTAACCCTCCTGCCTCTTCAGCTCCTAGTGTATCTTCAGCATCTCCCATGTTCAAGCCCATTTTTGAGGCCACGCCTAAAAGTGAGAGTGAAAGCCCTTTGCCATCTAGCTCTTCCAAGGCCCCAACTGAAGCATCTTCCAACTCTGCCCTCCCCATGACTCCCAGCACCTCACCCCTCAATTTCAAGCCTATCTTTGACAACCTGGCGCCACCTACATCTGTGCCCTTGTCAGCTTCCTTCTTCAATCAAACAACTACTCCAGCCACTACCACAAGCACCCCTCTCTTCTCTGGCCAGGCCAGTGCCACCTCTTCTGTGGCTTCTATGACCACAGCCAGCACATCTGCAGACTCTGCTCCGAAGCCTGCGTTTGGCTTTAGCATGAGCACTGTGACAAATACCACAAGCAGTGCGACCAACACCACTACTTCCGCTTCCCAGCCTTTCCTCTTTGGGACGCCCCCTGTCTCTGGTGCCAGCTTTACCCCTGCCCTAGGCTCCATATTTCAATTTGGCAAGCCTCCTGCCATACCTGCTTCAACAGCAGTCACCTCCTTTGGCCAGTCCCTTCCCAGTGTTCAAACAACCAGCAGCAGCAGCACTGCTGGTTTCAGTGGCTTTGGCAGCACTCTGACCACCTCGGCCCCTGTCACCACCAGCCAGCCTACACTGACATTCAGTAGCACTACCACCCCAACATTCAACATTCCCTTTGGCTCCAGCACTAAGCCCGCTCTCCAGTCATATCCAGGAACCAATCCCCAGCCCACATTTGGGGCCACTGATGGGCAGCAGCAAGGGGCAGCCAAGCCAGCCCCAGCCCCAAGCTTTGGCAGCTCTTTCACTTTCGGAAACTCTGTGGTTCCGGCCCCAACTGCAGCTCCAGCACCAGCCCCAGCCCCAGCTCAGCCCACCTTTGGCAGCACCACACCATCAGCTTTTGGTGGTTTGAAACCCACCGCCTCTGCCTTTGGCACCTCTGCCAACACCCAGCCCGCCTTCGGCAGCACCACGGCTGTTTTCTCCTTTGGTGCAGCTACCACCTCTGGCTTTGGAGCCACAACCCAAACTACCAGCAGTGGGACCAGTACTAGCTCACTGTTTGGTAGCACGACGCCATCACCCTTCACGTTTGGGGGCTCAGCTACCCCGGCTGCTGGCGGGGGCTTTGGCATCAACGTGGCTACCCCTGGCACCAGCTCCACCTCTGGGGCTTTCAGCTTCGGATCGGGACAGAGTGGGACCACTGGCAACACCACCCCATTTGGGGGAGGTTTGAGTCAGAGCACCTTGGGTGCCCCCAGCCAGAGCACACCCTTTGCCTTCAATGTGGCCAGCACGCCTGAGAGCAAACCTGTCTTTGGAGGTAAGCATAGGCATTATAAGTTAGCCATGCTAGCCCCGTCCTAGGTGCCAGCAGTCTCCACTCAGTGGCACTCACGTTACGGTCATGAAGAGGTAGATGTTACACCTATATAGGATGTCGGCAGTGATCAATGTCTTGATAGAGTGTGTAATTAATGACTGTTCAAGTGTTGGGGAAGACCGTTCCAAGGGAACACATGTAAGCCAGGACAGCTTGTGACTGGGTTGGGCATCTGGTGGGCAGGTGAAGATGAGACCGTGGCGGACAGAGGTGCCAGGACTGAGATAAGTTTGTTATGCGTGTGAAAAGAGAATAGCCAGCTGTGACTAGAAGTTTAAAAAAGTGGGGGAAGTGAGGTAACATGAAGTTGAGAGCAAAGCTGGAGGTCATTCATGACCAGGGTTACATCACTGTAGACTTTCAAGCATAAGAATCATGATCTTTTTTGCCATGTGGAAGATGAGTCATAAGAAGTTTTGATTCTGGTAGCTTCTACATTCTTATAAAATAGATTGGGAAATGGATACCAATGACGTACAGAAGTACCTCTGGAAATGGTCGTTTTGGAGAGAGAAGAGAGTGTTAAAAATCGCTGGCAGATTTGAAGCCTAGAGAATTGTGGTTATGAATTTAAAGTGAGGGCAGTCAACACTTTTTCTCCCTGGCAGTGTTGAGGTATTCAAATGTAGACCTAAACTAAGCGGGTAATTGTAAAAACCTGTGTAAACTTCAGCAAGTGCAGCAACTTCAGCAAGGGGCAGTGAACGGGAGGCCTCCACAAGCTTGAGAAGATGGAGGAGCAGGACTAGAAACAAGCAGGACGAAAAGTGGTGTGCTCGAGATTAGGGAGTTCATGCAGCCCCTGGTGATGACAAGGTTTGGCTGTGGATTCGGTGGCAGAGGAGGGGCAGAGGAAAGGCTTAGGTCAAGGTCTTAGGGGCTAGAGAGACACCCCCTACCTCAGACCCTGAGACAAGTACATGTGAGCGACACAGAGAGAAGGACTGTGGGACAGCTGCCAGTACTGAAGAGCAGGGTTCTCAGAGAGCAAGGCGGTTACAGTGGGCACCAAGGGAAGACTGGGGAACTCATAGGGCCGACCAGAGTAGTGGGGGTTCTGTGGAAGGCAAGTTTCTGGAGGGAATGAGACAGGTAAACAGGCAGAGACAGTGCTGTTAATCCTGAGGGAAGAGAGTAACCTGGCCGAGCTGTAAGGCAGATGGGGGGGCCACTGATTTTCCCCCTCAGCGGGTGTTTGGTGGCCAAGGAAATTATATAAAGACCCTACTCCTTAGGGGCACAGGAGGCGATGCGGAAGGACTGTTTGCTGCTACCGCAGAGGTTAGCAAGCTGGGGACAGGCAGGTCCACCAGGCACGCAGGTGTTTCCTTATAGCGGGGTCACTCAGAACAATGGTCTGTGGCTGTTACCTCTACTCTCTCAATTCTAGGCACCTCCACACCCACCTTTGGTCAGAACAGCTCTGCTGCTGGGGTGGGCACATCAGGCAGCAACCTCTCCTTTGGGGCATCCTCAGCACCCGCCCAAGGTTTTGTTGGTGTTGGGCCTTTCGGTAAGTAGTCTTTTATTGCCAGGGATTGGGATGGGGGCAAGCTCCTGGCTCTCTGAGGCCCTTGGAGCAGGATCTGGTTCACAGGATGGGCAAGATGTGGTGTGCTCAAAGTCCAGCACAGCCCAGCCTTGAAGAGGAGGGACCTCGGGTAGAATTTTCCAGACCACTCGATAAACCAGGCAAAATACAGTTCTGGGCTTCACTTCCAGATTTTCTGAGTCCATGGTTGATATAGCTTGGGAAGTCCTGGTATCCTCTTGACTTAACTTCCCAGAGATCAGGGCACCAGAGAAGTTACCAGGGAGCAGCTGCCCTGATGAGCTCTTGTCTTTTTCCAGGATCAGCGACCCCTTCATTTTCCATTGGTGCAGGATCCAAGACCCCAGGGGCTCGACAGCGACTGCAGGCCCGAAGGCAGCACACTCGCAAAAAATAGCCTTGTCCTGTCCCCTCCCACCTCCCTGAACCCACCCAAACCTGGACCTCAGCACCTGCTAGGAAGAGCCTGTGACCTTTCCAGTTCCATAAGGCCAACCTACCCCAGACCTCTGGCTTCAGCCACCAGGGAGGTAGTGGCAGCCATGGGGGCCTTTCTCTACCCCTCCAGGGAGAAGCCTCAAGGCCTCTTGAGGGTAGGGAGAGGCAGGATGTGGCAGGACAAGAGCCTGATACCTTACTTGAACAGTTCCATTGGTGAGGCTGGAGAAACTAAAACATCTGTACATAGCGTCCACTTGCTCCCCTGGCTCTTACTTAGCCTGAAAACTTAGACAGGTGGCCTCCCTTGCCGTCTCCCTGTCCCCCTCCCCCCTTGCTAGAGTAGCAGGTACAGCCCTTACCCACTTGAATCTCTGGTGCGCATTCGATGGGTCCGGGGGAATAGATTATCCCTAAAGCTTTACCTTGCTTCGCTTGGCTATAAAAAGTCCTCCCCTCTGGTCCCCTTAAAGGACTGTTTCCCCATTTCTTGCTGCTTTGTCCCTTCACTGGTTCTGTAGGGTTTATTCCTGTTCAAATGACCTTGAATCTAGCTTTGCCTTGGAGACCCCAGTGGGTGCTGCTCCTGCTGTGCCCGTCCTCCTGCCAAGTCTAAGTGTCGTCCCCAAGCCTCTGCCAGTTTGGCCTCTAAAAGCTTGGCGGCCCAAGACTGTTAGCCTGGCAGATCCTAGGGTGACACCTTGCTCCAGGAGAGGGAAGCTCTTGGAGCAGGCAGGATGCCCGCCGCTGCTTTCAGCTGCCTCCTCGCCCACGTTCCTCATTGGGCTCATCTGCCTCTCCGGGATTGTATGTTTAAAGCCTTGTCCTGTGTTACTCTGTCTGATGCTCACGTCTATTGCTCTTTGAATCGAGTTTGGAGGAAGAATTGAATTGTATGAGTGGCGGCATGTTGGTAGTGCCGGACTTAACTGTTTCAAGTTTCTGGGGCCTAGCTAATTGAATGTGGAAAATAGCACCACTTCATGGCCACAAGTGCTGACTCCTGCATTTTCAAATGGTGTTTTGACTTTAAGGGCTGGCAGCCCAGGAGGACAGGGCCGAGGGGGGAGCAAAGACTTCTTCCCTCATCTAACTGGAGGCCAGATCACCCCTAGTATATATTAGAAAGTTAAATATATATATATATATAAGTTAATGAACCACACTTTAAAATTCTTAGTTAATTCCCCCAGACAGGGCCTCCATTCCTCCCCTTTTTCTTCCTTTGTTCCAAAACCTCACACCCCAGGCCCAGGAGCCTTGCTGCCATGCCCATCCTCTTTGGGAGAAGTATGAATGCGTGTGTCTAAATTAAAAGAAAAAAATATTTAAACATTTTTTAACAAAATAAAAATTTATTTTTGTATTTAAGCTAAATTGCCTTTTAAATTCCTTCAAGCTTGGTTCACTGAGGTGATTAAGTATAAATGCTATTGACTAGGAATTAGCTGTATAGTTAAGTTATGCCTGTGTGAAGAGGAAGCTCAAATGTCCCGGCAGCTTTCCTGAGGGACTAGAGCTCCCTCTGGACACATTATATAAAATGTAATTCTTATTTTATAAATAATGTGATGTAGATGTAACTAGTCCCCCTCCCCCTTTGTGACTGAGGCTGAATGTGTTGTAGAGGGGACTGCTGCTCCCCATCCCCGAGAAGAGCTCTGTCAATACCAAACTGTGCAGCTGAGGAGGGGCCTGCACCTCAAGTCCCAAATACCTGGTAGGATTGGCGGGGTGGGGGTAGGGCACGGGTCTAGAAATCAAGTTCTACCTATACCTTATGTAAGGTAGATCTTAGTTTTAGTACACTGAGCTAGTTTACCTCAGTTTCACAGGCAGGACAGCTGGTCCAGGAACTCCCTGCAGAGGGGGCTGTCCTGGCATGGCCTGATTGTGAGTGTGTGTATGTACCTGTATGTGCACTGGACAGGAACGGGAGGCTGGGACTTTCCACACAAATACTTCATTCCTGTTGAGTCTAGTTGGAATTTTTAGTATGAATGTGAGATTTCTCCTGCTTATGTCATTAAGAATAAAGAAACTGTGATCTACCATAGACCATGTTCTGCTGTTTATTCTCGTGGTCCACACTTCTCTCACTGGCAGGGGGACAGCCCAGGGTCGGGAGGCAAAGAATGAAGCAATCCACTCTCCAGCTGGAGAAACAAGATGACCCGTTTCCTTCCTATGGCAATAAGAGAACCTTTCAAAATCAAAACTGCCGCCTGGGTATGAGGGACAAAGCTCAGCTGGGAGGGGGGCGGGTGTCTACCTCCTCCCACCCTAAAGGCTGAGGCTTTAATTACCAGCTACGTACAAGGCAGTGTGCTAGGGGTGGCTGCTGCCTTTCGCCGCCTCTTCTTTTTCTTTGGGATGGGGTTGGGTTTAAGCTCAGGTGGTGGCGATGCCTCTGCCCGTGAGGCTGAGCTAGAAGCAAAGTAAAATTAGAGGTCTCCCAATCTTCCAGCACCTTCGAAAAAGGTCCCCAGCTCACCTTGGCGCCTCTATCCGTTCAAATACAGCAATGAAAAAGCCCCCGGTGAGCGTGGTCTCCGGGGAGGCTCGGAGGCAGTGTTCGGCACCCGGGAAAGTGCTAAAGCCTCGGTGGGGCCAGGAAGGTAGGGCGGGAACAAGCCTATTAGAGAAGAAATAGCACAGTCTTCAGGTTAGAGAGCAGCCCACCTTCCTTCCCCAAGAACCTGGTGGACGCCACTACCTGAAAGTTCCCGGGCACTGCCGCAAGGCATCTCGCACCACATCTTCATTCTCTTCTTGGCAAAGGGAACACGTGGAATAGACAAGGCGCTGCAGGGAGGGGAACGTGAGCGCGTGGCACAGAGCTCGCTGCTGGAATCCTGCCAAAGCCTGCAAGCGTTCCTTGCTGGGAGCACCTGCCCCAGATTCCTCTAGACTTCTGGCCAACATACCTAAGAGAAAGTTTTAATGATACCCTGTTTGGTACCCCTAAGTGCCCTCTTTGCAGAAAAGAACTGCCTGGGGTCACGTGGTGATAGTCGGATGTACTACCACCCCTTCCACTCCAGTTGCTCTGGGTTAAGGGGCCCATGTTTTCTCTTCATCTCACCAGAGCCACTACAAGAAGGATCCAGCAAGATGTACTGGACCTGGCAATACCGCTGGTCTGATGGTGAGATTGCCAGGAAGTCCTCCTGGGCTACCTCACAGCAAGAGACTCCAGCCCGGGCTAACAGAGTAGCCATAGATGCCAGTCTCTTCGCATCCAAGTCAAAGGCAAAGATTTTCCTAAAGAGGAGGAGAGAGTTGAAGTGAGAATTTATTATATAGAGTATCTTACAGGCAATAAGGTATACGAAGTCAGGAGCCAGAAAATACTGAATGGTCTACAAGGTCAAAAATAACTTGCCTGGGACCTTGCCCTCAAGGCTAAGGTGAGCCACATGTCACACTGCTACCCACTAGGCAGCTTAGCTGATGCTACATCCTGAAATGCCACAGGGGAAGAAGGAAAGACCTAAAGGACAGTCCTCCTTAGTTTTCGGACATACCAGAACGGGGTTCCTTATTTCCTTATAATAAGTACAGAAGTAATCCTGTACTCCCCTATCTACACTCCATCTGACCGTGGCACTCACCCTTGGTTCTTCAGAAGAGCAGCCAAATGACTGGTCTTGTTGCCCGGGGCAGCACAGGCATCAATGACATGAGAACCTGGAGGTGGGGAGAGCAGCATGGCTGGGAGACAGCTGACCTGGCAAGGCAGAGCACAGGGCAGTGTGAGGCAGCCCCAGGCTGGTCACTCCCCCACACCACCTCCTCTTTTGGACCCATCTTCCACCACACCTTGTCTTGTAAGATGAGGTGACCAGCTTGGTACAGCGGATGTTCGTGTAGATCTGTCTGCGCAGGGAACACCAGCAGCTCTGGCAACAAGGGATCCAGAAGAAAACACTTCCCTTTGAGTGCCCGTAGGTCCTCGAGGCTGCCAGGAAATAACCATTCAACAGTTTCTGAATGCCTCCAGGCCAGGCACCAGGCTGGGCATTTTACAGATTACTTCAATTGTTCCTGCATGCAACAAAAGCCTAAAACTTCTAGATCTACTGCAGTGATCATTTTGCAATATACACATATAGTGAATCATTCCATCGGACACCTGGTATCAAAAAGATTATGACTGAAGTTTAAAAAGGGAATGCTGTAAAATAAGCCAACGAGAAGTTTAAGCATATTGTCTTGGGAGGATTTTTCCTAAATCAGGAATTTTGAATAAAGAGGTTTTTAACAATTTTAAAAAAGGTGCAAAGGGAAGATAATTAAAGTCTAATAAATACTGCAACTACGGTGTCTGGGAAGCACTGATGTGAACCTGAGAGTTGGAAGGCAATAGAGAAGTCTAGACTGGGAGACAGAATCATCAGGTGACGAGGAGTTAAAATAGAAGAAATCGAATGCAATGACAGCATAAGATGGGACTCCCAGGATAATCAGTTTAAAGGATGGAGAAAACTAAGACTTGGAAGGAGATGGAGAAACTACCAGAGAAGCAGGAGGAAATCTGAGGCAACCAAAACCACCCGACCTCTCCTCCTATGGATCCCTGTCTCCCCAGCGCTCCCCAACCCCAGGAGGAGAGTAGCCAGGTAGGGTTCTGGCAGGGTTCTAAAACTCACCTGGCAGCCACCCCAAGGCTGTCTGCGTGCCCAGGTCCCTGGCTGTCAGGGCTCCCTTGCCAGCGGGGAGCAAAAGGGGGTCAAGGCTCCTGGGTAAACCCCCTAAGCCGGGTGAGCCCCAGAGGGGGGATGGGGTGGGGGAGGTGGCCCCACCCACCAGCGGATGGCTGCTTCACAGGGCAGCCAACTGCAGCTTGGATTGGCCAAGCCAAGTCCCCCTCTGCTCCTAGCCCAAGGGGAGCATGGGAGGGCGCAGGTTCAGCTGTCAGGGCCCACCCCCTGCATGGGCAAGTGGGGGGCAGGGGGAGGGGAGCCCCTTCCATTTTGCTTTCACTCCAGCTAAACTTCAGAGGATCAGAACACACACAACCCAAACCTCAAAATAGAACGGGTGAGGGACCATGCGAAAATCCAGCCCACAAGCCTGAGATGGACACAGCGGATAGACAACCGAGAGAACCAGTGCATTGCGAGACAAGAAAAACAACTGTAGAGACACGATGTCACCATGCGCACTTATGCGCTCACCGGGCCAAGATGACCCAGGACTTCATTTTGGAGATGCCTTCGAGGAGAGCAACACAGCCTCCCCACACTACGGGAGAGGAGAGGATGACCAAAGATGGGATAATCGGCCCCACATCAAAACTGCAAACTGAGGCAAAGGAGATGATCTTCAAAGGCCATTCAGACGCCTGTATTCACAGAAAAACTTTTTTTTTTTTGAGACTAGGTCTATTTTTGCCCATGGAACCACAGGTTCACGTTGCCCAGGGTACCACGGACTCAAGCAATCCCCAGCCTCAGCTTTCCAGGTAGCTGGGATTATAGGTGTGCGCCACCACGCCCAGCTATTTTTTTGGAACTTGGTCTCACTACGGGCCCCAGGCGGGACTCAAACCGCGATCCCTAGCCCCAGCCGCTTCATAGGCTGAAGCTTATAGGCACGAGCCACCGTGCCAGGCCTGTATTCACAGAGAAACTTCTTGACCAACACTGGCTGGGGGCAAGACCTCCTAAATCTGACACCAGAGCCATAAGGAAAAGCAGCAAAGCAGCAGAGATGGGATTGGAGAAGACGGCCTGC